>OZ008358.1:4820650-4993574 GCA_963931975.1 Cataclysta lemnata
AAATACTAATATTATCGACTTATAAAATTTGCACGCTTGTAAATATGACTGAATAACGCACAATAGGGATGTAACAACTGTGACCCTGTAAAGTAGTCTAACTTCTTCATGCGAATAAACGATTCTATTATTATTATTTGAGAAACGTAAAAAGAAGTGTAAAAATTTTGTAAGGTCTTTTTTTCACCACGTACTTAAAGCACCCGTAAGAGGGGTCACACCTATTACTATCTATCGGGCACGTCAATTGCAGTATACTGCACGCTACTGCCCATTCCAGAAATTATCACACTTTCAACCTTCAACCACTTTCGTGCGAGATTGAGATGGTACCATATATTTTACAGTAGTTGACTATTGTCGTTACAGTAAGTTCGATAATAATAAAAAATCTTCTACCTACATTTCGGCACCTTGACCCACACAACACTCAACGAAAAAAGCATAAAACAGCCAAAACCAACGTGTCGCATCACTACTGTTATCATACGAGGGCATAGGCGCGGGGCGGGCAGCCTTGATGCGCGCGCAGCTGCCCGCGGTCACCTGCGCGCGCCATCTTGCCACAACACAAAACACGACCAACACTTTTTAATAAATGCAAGTTTCGGCAATTATTTCTCCTTTACTCCTGATAAAGCTTCCGCGAATTATCGATAAAAACGCATACCTAATTGTCAATTAAGCTGGCCGGACTAATAAGTACTGCGTCAAGACAAGGAGTCCCTAAGTGACAGTTCATATTTTTAACTGCGTCCTCAAGGTGATTTTATCAGTTAAGTGTTATCCCACTCTTCAATGCAGATCCTGCTTATTTATTTGTTTATCTCGATTTATCATGAGCGTAATGTATGCTGTGTCAGGTCACGTGTTTAAAACACATATATTTTATGACATTTATAGCAAGCCACATTTATTATGCCTTTATTCAATTATTATGTTTCGTTTTTTAATAGTTTGTACATAATAATAATCGTACCCGGTGATGCATCTTCGGATCAAAAGTGTGCGATATGATAATTGTAGATAATTATGTACCAGTATTTACGAGAGATACCTATGGACCAGTACTTTATTGTGGATATACGGAGAGAAAATATGTCTTGCCGCAAAAACAGTAAAATGACAGTGTAAAACAACTTCCTGAAATCCCCTCTTTCTTTTTAATATAATAATAAATAAAATAAATAAACATTTTTACACTCACACCTATCATCTAGCCCAAAGTAAGTAGCCTAACCACTAGTGTTATGGATACTAGATGACAGACATATTTTTAATATAATTATGTATATAAATGTTAAAAATATACTACATAAGCATATACACAACCATGACTCGGGAACAAACATTTGTCGTCATCACAAAGTTTGCCCCTACCAGGATTCGAACCGGGGCCAATACCCAGCGATCTGAGCATTCGACACTAATGTGACCAAGGCGGCCGTATAAATCAGAACGATGCCTTCACTCTCTATTTTACACAGTGTGTTCATATTAAAATTACTCAAATGGATATAGCATGATATTAGATTCAGTTGGAATAGATACCTAGAATACTATCGGCTTAGTTGATTTCTGTACATAATGGTGCAAAAAAACTTCAGTATTAGTGACTAAGCAACTATCTTTCAGATTGAGTTCAATAAACTTGACAAAGTTGAGTAAACAAACTAATTGATCACGCCATTTAGCTCGTGTTACCGAGTACAGAGTTGTTTTAGAATCCATCTACAGAATTACGTTTGTTTTATGTGACTGTTATTTCACAACTTCATTTTAGATTTAAACAGACCTATTCCTCAATTTTTATACTTACTATTGGTTGTGATAATTATGTTCATGTGTAGGAATATTTAAGAAAATTCCAAATCAACAGTACTTACATGTAGATTTGTTATTATTAATTATTTAGTCAATTAACGTCATCGGTTTTTTCGACTTGGTCTATCCAGGTATATTCATTTTCAGTAAACATAACACGCAAGCTACAACTCCTCTACAAAATAAATGAAGTAATTTGTTTAATGTTATATTAAGTTACTTTAATTAACCTTACATTTACGTAAGAGTTGGCATAATAAGGCAGTTCCGTTATCCTTTACAGGCATAAAAATAGTTTATTTTAACAATTATCATAGTTGTCCACATTATCCACTATATCATGTCCCATCGCTTATTAAATAGCAATTAACAGGGGAAAAAAGGAAGTGTTAGTCCAGGAGCTGACTACGGCCATAGTGTAGCGGCTGCGCCATGCTGAAAATGGCTTAAAAATAGAAAAATACAGCGAAAAGCGAAGTGTATAATAAACAAGGAGTCAAAGTAGTCTAAGGTAGTAAAGTTCAGAACTTAACCGCTTCCGTGATAGACCAGAACAAGTTTAGCAGGATCTAAGTGAAGTCCGCAAAAAGTTTTCGGTATATCTTAAAATATAATATACAAGGTTTAGCTAAGTACCTACAGTAAGTACAGTCGAACACTATCCCCGAAAAAATCAATGATTAAAATTATAATAAATTTACAATATTTATATTAAGAGCATGTTAATTATCACTTATGAAAAAAGATAACCTTGACAATAATTGTCTTGATTCTCTTTTCGTTTGTAATTTTTTTTTTATATTTATAATGTAATCCACTTTGAAATTTTTTATTTATAATAATTTTATATTTTCAAGACTTAAGTCTGTAAATTATTTTGAAATGAATAAATTAAAATGGAACGGTGATACAGTAGTATCCATAATAAAAACAAAGAATATCTATTTATCGCAAACAAAATATTCATCTCTCTGCACCCTATCCCCTGGACAAGGTGACGTTGGTGACTATAGATTAGCGGCGCTCACGCATTCAATTGAAGCAAACATTCCTTGTGAGCTATTGTCCAGCATTTTTGTAACACTAATGTGTTTTAGAAAAACTTATCCATCAATTGCTTAAAATAGATTTGCCAATGCAATAGGCGTTTTAAAATTGGTATCGGCCAAGGAAATTACATTTGTCGCCATAGTTTAAGGGTCAATTACAGTCACGTATTATAGGTAGTAAAAGTTTTGTTTTTTTTTCCTAAGAATTTTATGTTATATTCCTCTATCTATGCTAATAAATAAATGCACATCGTTGTGCTTTGTTCAATATCCACACTGTTGGCGACTACTGGAACAAAGGCGTTTAGAGCCTTTAAGTAAGCCCTCTATGGATGCAAGAATATAGGGAAGGTGGCCCTCTGTCTAAAGGCAAATCTTGAGTATAAAATGGTTTTTATACACCCAAGGACACAGCTAGGAACTTCAATGTCCCGTGTCACCCCTCAAGAGAGCAGTTAATAAGGCTGACGGGAATACATACAGATTTTGAAAAGGATTTTAACCGAGAGTAGCTGTTCAGGCGGCATGCCCGCTTTGAGCCACCTTCCCTTAAGTAGAATTGGTCACAACCCACCTGGAAATTCAGGAGGAACTCGAGATACTATATTTTTGGTCACCGGCCATAGTAAACATAGTTAAGTTTACGTAATCGCAGTCTCAGCGGGCTAACCACCGTGCCATCGGGCTATGAAAGTATATGTACAGATCTTATCAAGTTAGGTCACCGAATTACAGGACATTAATAATATTTTACCCTTAGCACTCGTGTAACCGAAAATATCCCGAGTAACTACAGTTTTTGTTGATTTTAATCGTTTTATTAACATTTAATTAAATCTTAATAAGCTGTCGACACAGCTGACTCCAGCCCTTATAGAGTGATGTAGGTAACATGTTCGGAAAGTATGTAAGTAATGTTAAATATTAAAACACCAGTTATTAACCAGCACGCTTAATAATGTTAAAATGACAGACTCTGCTCGATTCATAACAAGATACAATGTCTCCCTGAAATGTTAATTTCAGGAAAACTTTTGTAGTATACCCTGTTTTCTAATGAAATTAATGTAGGCATTCGTAATTTTACTCGTATTTCCTATAATTTAAGTCATCATTGAAAAAAAAATTATAATTAATCATTTCAAAAATAAAAAATTAACTAATGATATTTTCCATTTTACATAAAGCCCGAAAATAGCGGTAATTCAAAATCGCCCTTTTATAATGTCCAAACAAATAAATAATACTTAAGGTTACTTTTAAACGACCCTATATTTGACTGACTCGGCTAAATCTTGAACTCACCTACGAACGCCGTTATGAAAGGGTTGAGGGATTATTCAAGGAATATTTTTTTTCCCCAAACGGTTATTTAAAAGGCAGATGCGAAGACATTGCACATGGCCGTAGCAATGATATCGCTACCGGGTTTTAAGTAAAAAAGCTTGTTTGTATACTACGAACAATCAGTGGGTCTAAAAAGGACATTTTAAGCAGTATCGCCAAAGCAATTCATCTTAATTATTATTTTGATTTTTATTTAAACATTATGTCAATACTAGAAAAATATTAGAAAAGTCTTGGTTGGCTGGTATAAGTAGCCGCCCGGATTGCGAAAGACGCGGGTTTGGTTTTTTAATTTTATTTTTGTAATTATTTTTTTGGATTTACAGGTTATTTTATGTATATCAAATTAATGTAATGTAAACAATTGTATAAATTCTCGAACAATACTCTTAAACTTGTAGAGTTCTAGAGAAGAGTGACTATTTTATGATTTGCCATGTGATTCAAAAGAGAATCATAAAAGAATCTGCGAATATTGCCTTTTTAGACAGATTTATATCTGCGTAAGCAACGTCACGTACGCTGAAGAAAAGGATTGGAACCTTTCGATCAGGTATACACAATAATGCTTTACTATTCGTTCGCAAGGAATAAAAAATAATCATCTTTCTAAAAGTAAGAAGCTTTAGCGGTTGTATTAAAACGGGATGACTAACAAAAATGTACATAGTAGTTTATACAAAAAATAACAGAAATAACGCACATCCTGAATACAAACCATGCTAATATTGTCATAAAAACACTAATAATAATATTAAAAAATCGAAACTGTTTTTTTTTTTCTCCCCCATACAATTTGATCGGTCAGTAAAGCAAAATATATGGAAAAGTCGAAAAATTTATTTTACAGTTTTAAATTTTTGATATACCATTGTTTTTAGTTGACTACATAGCATGGGTAGTGTTCAGGGTGCGTGTTATTTCTGTTACATGTTGTTTATGATTTTTATTTGAGCATTATTCAAATGCTCGCTTATTTTTCACTTGGCAAGATTAACATTTCTGAATCGTTAGAACTGTTAACATCTGTCCATACGAATGTAGGTAACGATATCGACCTGCTTGGCGCATGCAGATGGTTCTCCTTATTTGTGTAAAGAAAACATAGTAAGTATTAATTTATATTAATAAACTAGTTGGTCCACATCCTCTGAGCTATATAACCGGCGCCTAGTGCCAGGCGAATCCTAATTGTTTAATTCCTTTTTGCATTCAGAAAAAACGCAAGTATCTTTATTTGTTTTCTTAATCCAGATAATTTACCCCTACTGAGAAAAGAACTACACGTGGGCTTAAAGCCAGAGGTATTCTACATTTCAGGAGACAAAAAAAATAATAACTTTATCCCCAGTGTAGCCACATAATTAAAAATCGGTGTTTATGTTTATGTGAAATGTTTTTTTTTATACGCCCCTCTGGCTTGAAGCCCACGATATAGCAGGAGGGACATTAAAATGCTGCTGATGGTGATTATAATGAATCAAAGTATTGCTTTCTACGTATGAAATAAGTCTTTCCGTGCTGGTAATATATTTTATAAAAATATAAGTACCTACGTATGTAGATACGTAAATTAAATACTTCGCTCAAACATGCTATATGGGACAGTTACTGTTCTTTAATACTTTGTAGATACAAATATCTATCATGTTAATAATTATAATATATCACATTAATTTGCTCCAGTATATTAATAAGATTCAAACCGAAATTGTGATCCAAGTTTCACTGACATTCTTAATGGAATTGCTAAGCTATGTTTGCCATAAAATATTGTCCATACTCCATAACAAACCAGCATTCTAACTTAAATTGTCATCTTCCTATAATTTGTGAAGCTGAAGTCCTTGAACAACAAAATAAAGAAAGATTATCTATTAATAGCGATATAATAAAAAGTAAAGACTTCGGCGGGAATAAAATTAAGTCCATCTCGCGCAAACGCACGATCTTGCGTGTAGGGGGACCATCCGTCCGGTTAAAACACAGGGACCTGTGGCCGTACGATGAAGTAATAGTGCGATCCAAACGCGGGTAACAAAACGGGACGCCGCTCTACTCGTTATAGCATTGTCTCACTTTAACAATGGGAATTGAGTCGCGTTTAGAGTTGGTGGTAAAGGCCCCGAGCAATTAAGAATATGTCGCGTGTATTCGTAAAGTATGCGTGACAACTGAATTGCGCTAGGGAGCCTCAAAACTTTAAGCCGTCTTACTCAAATCACGGAAGCCCGTCGGGTAGCTTAATTAATATTGTCATGAAAGAATTTTAATTATCTTCCGGGTAGTCAATAATGGTAACAATAAAATTTATGGTAATGATATTGTCAAAACAATGTTTGCGAAGCAATAGTTTTGAATTTCAAATCAATAAAACGGCGTTTAACAAGGCCATAGTACCTATACCTTTGTACAAAAACAGCTATGGGAGAACTTATGTTTTTCATCACCCTTTTCGAATTTCGTGGGTCTGAACATTTTATCGCACCCGGGGTTTAATCGTTAAACAGTTACAAGTTACAATGCACGTATGCTTAATTTCATATTACCAAAATACTTCACTAAAATCTTTTTAATCAGATCATTTATTCACAAAATCTATACGTTGCGAAGTTTCCCAGTCTAGTCTTTAAAATACGGACATATCCCCGTTGTATGTCCCTGTGTGGACACCTCCGTCATATGTAATATTTTTGTGCGCGTGCGCAGTCGAACTCAGGCGCACCTGTAAGGAATGTAACGGGACATGGTTTTTGCTTTTTTGCGGACGGTATGTCCACTAATTGACCAAGAAAAAATAATTATCACGGAGTCAACCTCCTAACCTTTGCGAATTGTGCATTTCGCTTAAAGCGGTCACAGCCATGCTTCAACATCGTAATTTGGAGCTCCGTAATTCGGCCAAGCACTATCGATTTATCAAGGATGGGACTATAATATTTCACTTTGCTCTGTTCCTTAACTTAAATGTTCTTCTTTTTCGTTTGTAGTTCGGAATGTTGGACTGACTAAGTTGACAATGTTGAGATGGATGTGCGGCGTGATAAAAAGGTACATTGTGACAGAAGTGAATTGACACCCACGTTTCGCTAATTATGTTAGATCCCATTGAACCTAATAGGGGGCGAGCCTATTGCCATCTATCTGGCACGTATATTGCTAGGTGGTGTTATAAGAGCAACGCTGCTGCCCATTACTCATCGCTGTCTCATCGTAGTCACTTTGTACGACACCCGCGGGAGAATGACAAATGTATTCTGTATACCATGAAGCGAGTGCGGTCCAAACACGGGTGACAAAACGGGACACCGCTCTACTAGGCTTATAGCGTTTTCTCACTTTAACAATGGGAATTGAGTCGGGCTAAGAGTTGACTGCTCTACCGTCACCACACGGACACTCAATTTTGATTCCTGAAAAAAAAAACAATTAATCATCGCATAAACTTACGAGAAGAACTATCAAACTATATGACCATCGTCTAACCATAGAACTTTAGCATCCTAAAATATGAGCGAGTCAGTATTCGTGATAGGTAGTCACAGTAACAATATTTATTTTGCCGTTTATCCGCTGAACGGTTAAAACGGGCAATTACCGATAAAATGTCAACGAGGAAAGCTATCCTATTGCAATTCCCAAATTGACATTCTACGAAGGCTCACCAATATTGGATCAAGCTAGAGTACAGCCGGCAGCAGTTTACGCAAATTTGCACTCAACTTAATGCTCTTTAAGGTCGAAATTCGATTGGGGAAATCCGACAGTGAACTGGCTTCGGTGCTGTCGTATGTCGAAGAGGTCTTTCGACCTACCGCAAATAATTTTAATGCACCTATAAATTAAGGGAAGGAGCTACACGCAAAGAAATATAAACAACAGCACCAGAACATAGAATATAAATAAATATGTCAAACGCTAAATACACTGGACTTTATACAAAGAAAGAAAGAAAGAAATACATTTATTGAGCTCGCTTAATAGTATAGATAGGTACAATTGAAATTGAAAATTGAAAAGTAACAGAGACATTTTTTTATATATTCTTTCTAACTGGCCTGGGGGGAAAAAAATAACGTAGAATGTGCCAGCACCGACTTACCCAGGGGTGTGTTAAAAGTGGACTGTTAAAAGTGGGAGATTGACCGGTGAAGACGAATAAGCACATTGGGGCACCCGATTGGCGGAGGGCAAACCACCAACAGCAGCATACCCAAAGAGGGTTGGTGTCAGACAGGGCGACCGGCTGTAATAATAGGGGTTAAAGTATGAAATTGCCGATGTTCCCTCATTCATATTCATATATCTTTATTGCAAGTTTAGTTTACATTATTTAGTAGTAGTGTTTAATTTCTTTAAAACAATAGTTATGTCCATTATTTTTTTTTTATTTTAAACTTCATTTCAATGACTTATATTAATGTATAAAATTTTATCTTATTTTTATTTCTTTCACTACCAATAAAGCTTCAATAACAGCTCTTCCTAAGTACCACTTAGATCCACGGACACGGACACCAGTCCGACTCCGTTATAAAAAAAATCTCTAGGTATCCTATAGCTTAATGTTGTCTAAATATACCAACAAAATTATGCAAAATTTAGATTTGTGGTTCCTTAAAAAATCGTAAATATGTTTGTATGGAAAAATGAATTTTCGCTAAATTCTCCATACAAAACGGCTCTCTGTGGAGAGTCACATGACACTTTCCATCACTGTTTCCATCTCTGAAATATGGAGATTTTTTTTAACATGCAAGCCACATATTTTATATGTAACGTCCAAGGCAATGCCAAAAAAAAAGAGAGCCACTTAGGTACACCTTGTCCCCGCAAACTTTCAGAAAACAACCAAATTACACAGCGTTCGATGCTCCGTCAATAACAGTGTTATCTGCTCACGGCTCGTTTTATTTTTACCAATGAAAGTGAATAAGTATTTAGCTCGCTCACACCTGCTTTCGTCAAGTCCGCTGTTTCGTGGCGTTCTCGGATATCACTCGGGCGTTTTATGAAATGTGCCTTTTTAATACGTCACTAGCTGTGCCCGCGACTTCGTTCGCGTGGATGTCAGGAAATAACAACGGACGTGGTTAAGTAAAACAATAATATACGTAGGTGGGTAGGTTACATGATTTTATTTGAGTATAAAGGCTTAAATCTTAAAAGATCGCGGATTTTTTTATATTTTACCCCCCTCCCCCCATCCCTCGATTTTGCAACATTGAATGGACTATCCAACACAAAGAGAATTTTTCAATTTTAATCAGTAGTTCCATTCAGAGATTAGCGCCGAGAGCCAGAAGACATGTTGTGCCGACCCTACTTAGAGTAGGATAAGGGCAAGGCGAAGAAGAAGTTCCAGAGATTAGCGCGTTCAACCAAACAAACAAACAAACTCAGCTTTTTAATATTAAGTATAGATAATTATTGCCTCAAAATGCATTATCAGGTTGCCTGTGGTGGAGTTGAACTCGATAGCCGCTCGGAGCTGTAAAAGGTATTAACGCGGTAGGAAGCTATTTGGGCCAGAGGCGTTTATGTACTCGTCAGTCTTCCAGACATCTGTCGGTGTTAACAAAATAGTCAGGCTTCAGAATTTTACATAGGTACATGTATGTATAACAATAAATCACGCTTCAGAATTTTATATACAGGTTATACCTATACTTAAATCACACCTATTTATCCCCGAGGGTCCTATAAGGAGTGGTGAATTAAAACCCACGTTTCGCCAATTATGTTAGGTCCCATGTAATAGGGGGAGAGCGTATTGCCATCTATTGGGCAGGTAAATCCCAGATTTTGCTTGGTGGTAGAGACGTTGCTGCCCATGACTCATCGCTGTCTTAAGCGCGGGAGAGATGAAGGTAACCCTGAAAAATTCTGGACCATTATGAGAGTATGAGACTGGTACCGATCTGGGAACAGGGTAGAAATATCAACAATGGTCCTATCTCTTCTAAGGATGTCGTACGTCAGCATCATTAGTAGATTAACATTTGAGTACCTTGTCACAGTGGTTGTTCGTGCAAATTTGAGGCGATTATTATACTGTGCATGCGATATCTTTGGTATGACATGCTAAAGTGGTAATCGACTGATGCTGACCGTACGAGGCGACCAAGAGTAAGCAAAACTGTTTCTCACATTTAACAAGCTAACAAGTAAGCAATGTTTATTTAATAATTCATAACGTATTCGACGACGCAGCTGGTTTAGAATAACCCCCACGTCGCCTTAACAACACTTCGACACACATTTTAATCGGCGTAACAAAACTAAGCCACCATTACAAAATGATTCCGAACCCCCTATTTTTTTTTTGATAAGTTCGACTAACGGATCAAGAATGAATTACATATTTCTGTACTATTTTTGCATTTGAAGATAAATAATGTAGGTCTATCATTATGTATTGCTACATTACAAAACAAAATTATAGTAGATTGTACGTCGAGGGATAGGTAATGACTTGTTTTATGACAGTATTGAACACTCTGCTTTTCACTTCGATTGCGTGAAGTTTTACATGGCGATAAGTTAAATAACTTAGGTACTTATTTCATTCTCTCAAGTAATAAAAATAATTCAACGAGTTTTAATAATAACTTATCTGGTTTCATGACTTTTAGAAAGGTTTTTAAAATAAAGACAACAGAGAAAGACAAAAGACTAAAAGAAAGACAAAAGACTATAAAATAAAGCAAATAATTTATATACAATATCGCAAGTTATTCTGTGAAGTTTTATTGGCTGTTGGGCCAAAAAAATCTTTGTGCAAAAGAATTTTTTTAATAAAAAGCTAAAAGCTAAAATACGAAAGCTAAAAGAAAATAAAATGTTTATGCAGTGTTTAAACGACTTAAAGACGAACTTTTTGGGCACGAGAAGTAAAAAATAAAAAAATTTAATGTCTTAAAAACGTAGTAAATAATTCGGGCAAAGGAATTAGCCTCTCCACGTATCCTGCCATTCTGCCCGTATCATCGCCTGCGCATTGTTTACAAACACGCGGCTTCGAGTCCCGCTTAATGGGTGGTCTCTGTGACACGTGCTTGATACACATATTGTATCTTCCGGGATCGTTGATGAAGTGTACTGATATACAATTACCCGAATTACCACACTGCTGAAGTAGGTACTGCTAGCGACATATTTTTGACAGATCAGGCCTACAACCCCAGACATTAGCTAATCAAACTGTGAGAGCCAGCCATCAAAGACAAACAATCAACATATAATACATACATACCCAAATTCCGCTTTTCCATAAGTGGTAGGCAAAGCCATTTTGCCAGCTTGTTCCGGGTCCCATGTAATAGGGGGTGCCTATTTATCTTCAATTCATCACTGTTTTAACCCTTAGTCGCCTTGTACGACACCCGGGGCGGAAAGATGGGTGGTGACAATTTGTATACTGCTCTGCCGTCACCACACGGCAAATAAATATTATATATATTAGCTTAATTATGACTTTGAATAATGACTTCCTAGTCTCTTACTACTGCACTATCGATCTCCTTGAGTTAATGTAAGTATTAGATTTTTATTTGAACATTACATATACCTAAATGTCAGAAAAAATATTATAACAAAAAAAAATCGGAAAATTGTGGTCTTTACGCGGAAATCGTAAATAATTTTTCGAACCATTTCTGACCTATTTTTCACAATACAATACACAATACAGGTACAAGTAAGTAGGATTAGTAAGTAGTAGGCAGTTCATTTACGCAATTAATCGGCTCGGAAGTCTCTCGAACCTAGAGCCCTTATGATTCCAGAGCAGCTGTTTGGCCCGTGCTAATCGCCAAAAATAGGTAATATCTCACCGCGAATTCCCCGAAACAGTGCAACACCGGCCCAACTTTTTTCCCTTTGCCTTTACAGAAAAACTGTGACAGACAACTTGTGCCCGCATGAGATTTTTTTCCAAATAAGCACGTGACGTGGTTTTTTTAAAAGGCTTCCTTGTGCTGGTGCTTGCATCTGTCGCGGCAAGCTGTGCTTTCGGGTGCTGCCTGGCCGAGTTGAGAAGCGATCTCTCGCCCTAGTCCTTCGTGTTGCCGCGCTACGTTCTAATTTGGCCGGGTAATTCAATTTGCAACATGATGCTGGCCGCCTTGGTACCTGCCGGCTGCATCTGTGCTTTCTTCGCGTTGCAGAGTTTTAAAAATAGAACGCGCGGTGCGGAGGTGGGTTGACTTTTAATGCAAGTCATTGAGAGCTATTGTATACGCACGTAAAACGTCATATATTCATACATACCTACATAAATCACGCTTATATTCCCTAAGGGGTAGGTAAGCGTAAATAAGTGGCGAGCCTACTGCCATATGTCTAGCACATAAATCGCAGTATATTGCTAGGTGGTTGCAAGAGGAATGTTATTGCCCATTACTCATTGCTGTTGTACAAGGCGACTAAAGAGAGTAAAGGGAGAGAGCGAGAAGAGAGAGAGAGAAGAGTAAGGAGAGAGCTTGTAGCCGTAGAACTATTTCTATGGTAGCTTACGCACTGCATCCGATCTCTGTCCGAGTTTTCTAGACCAATAATTTTTTGACGGCTTCGGATCGGATGTAGTGCGTAAGCGCCATAGGAGAATGGGCCATAACCCACCACGCTGGACCAGTGCGGGTTGGAACAATATAGGGAAATGTTCTCCCCCTATTCTCCCTATTTATTTATTTAGGGTACAGCAACAGAATACAAATCATGGCTTATACACAACACAGAATAATAACAAATATAAATTTGCACACCAATTATAATAATAATAATAAATAATAAATATTTTTACACTCACACCTATCATCTAGCCCAAAGTAAGTAGCCTAAGCACTTGTGTTATGGATACTAGATGACGGACATAATTTTAATATAATTATGTATATAAATGTTGAAAATATACTATACATAAACATATACACAACCGTGACTCGGAAACAAACATTTGTGGTCATCACAAAGTTTGCCCCTACCAGGATTCGAACCCGGAACCACTTGGCCAATACCCAGCAATCTGAGCATTCGACCAAGGCGGCCGTCAAATTATAGCTGAACACAGCATTTGCATAATCTACATTGTTCCGTCCGTAGGGAAAGCCTGCGCCCCAGGAGTGGGGACATTAAAAGGCTGGTGATGATGATGATGATGATGATAATTAAGTATGTACGTAAATAGGTGGTTGCAGTGCGTGTTGGTGGCACCAACGGCATGGCGTACCTTTGGCACGCAAGAAAATAACACTATTCATAGGAAAGACATTATTCTTTATCGATTACCGTGAGATCTACTGACGGCTGCATTATGAATCAATCCACAATAATAGGACCCCGTTAAGAATCGTCTATTCATCAATTCGATTATATTTTTTCTCGGTTCAACATCGATATGAACGTTGTGGTCGTACCTGTAGTAGATAACACAATAGCACAAACTATAGACCACAGAGGATTGTTGACCCGAGATCGTATCGATTGCATGTGGTCCTTATGGCCTATTGTCGATGGTAGCAGGATGCGCCTTAAAAAAAGTTGTCTATGGATTGATGAGGTAACGGTGAAGATATTTAATATATTAACCGTAGATTATTCTTATAGGTCTTTTGGATTGATTTGTAAGAAAACATTTTTTGAGCATAATATGTGATGGGGGTGGTGACAATTGTATCCTGTTCTGCCGCTATCACGCCACCAATTTAGCCCTTCCTTTTTAAGTTTGTGTGCCTGACTTGAAAGCTCGAAGTAAAGTCAGATGGTCTAATGAGCCTTATAAATAAAAATAAATTTAGCCATAAGTGTGTGGATGTTTAAAACTGTTGGAATAACATTCGGTAATACCCACCAATCCACAGTAGGCAAGCGTGGTGGGTTATGGCCCATTCTCCCTATATATTCTTCTATCATAGGGAAAGCCTGTGCCACAAAAAAGGGGACATTAAAAAACATTATGAGCATGTACAACCATTAGTACGATCTACCTAACAAAAAAAATAATCTTGTAAACGCGAAAAAATAACAATCCCATCATAAATTAGTTTAATCCATGTTCTGACAACGCAAGGAACGTTATAACAATTACTTACTTATCATGCAAATTTTTATCTTCCGTTGCACGTAAATCAGTCTTATTACAACTTCACAGTTTTATCGTGTACGACTATTGCGCTAATTCATTCGATGTCGCAAACCAAATCTCGGACCAAAAGCATACCATTGGTAAACTTTGAATCTTATTCCTTCTGCGTTAAAGGTTATATTGACACCGGTGGACGCTAAGCTAAAAGAGGAGATTGCTTTGCCGTAATAGTCTTTTATTGCAGAGCGAAAATCGTCCTTGCATTGTACTATTGTATGCACAGGTCACTTCACAAAGAGATTGCGTTTTGCTCATACTCCACTGGCAGGAATGTGTTTTTAATAGGACCCCGATAGATTTACCGCCGCCTGGTGGTAGAATTATGTACTACGCGGAACTCGAGGCACTTTCAACTTTAGCTGTGAACTAATAGGGTCACAAAATTTAACATAGGGCCCGGATGCGCGGTGACGCTACGAAAGCTTATAACTGAATAACCATGCATTTAAATGGGATATTTTCACGTTCCAGCTAGCTAGACGAACGAAAACAATTTACGCCAGAAATAGAAATAATAATGATACGGCACCGTGGCATGGTTCGATATTAATTTTATAAGTTTATGGAATTGAACTTTATGGGTCTGGGTACAACGTGTAAATTTGTTTTATTCTGTCTTTGATTATTAATTATTTAAATGCATATAATAGTGAGAGGTCTATTATCACCCTTATTTGCCTTATTAGGCCCTGTCTAAAGCCATTTGGAACTTAAATCATTGTTATTTGCAAGATAGTCTTGTACATGTACTTTTGTACTTACTTTTACTTGTAGTACTTGGTGGAAATGTAGTACATACATAAATCACGCCTATATCCCCGAAGGGGTAGGCAGAGGTGAACTAGCACCCACGTTTCGCCAAATATGTCAAGTCCCTAGTAATAGGTGGCGAGCCTATTGCCATTTATCGGGCACAAAAGTCGCAGTACATTGCTAGCCTAGGTGGTATAAGAGGAACACTGCTGCCCATTCCTAATCGTATTCAGATTTATCCTTGGTCGCCTTGTACGACACCCACGGGAAAGATTTGGGGTGGTGACAATTGTATTCTACTCTGCCGTCACCACGCGGCGTTAATGTAGTAGTGGTGATAATTGTATTCTTCTCTCTTTAAGAGATGAACAGAGTAAGGAAGAGGAATAGTAAATTTAAGAACTATTTTTAAAACACAGCTAAACATAGCTAACGCAACACTGTATCTTATGCTAAGGGAAGCTTATTACTTGCTTTTTGATCTGATATTGTCAATATTGTCTTTCACGCTTGAAAAAATTACGTAGAATATGCCAACCCCGACCTACCTTAGATGCCTCGAAAAAGTAGCCTAATGAAGATTGCCCGGCGTAAGCTATTGAAGCACTAAAAACAGCATTATATTCAAACAAGAAGAAGGAAGGTGTCAGGCAGGCGGCCAGTTTTAAAATTAGTATAGATTGGAATGGTCATCGCTCTCTCGACTTGGTCCTTGCCATCACTTTTCTAGAGTTATTCCGGTCTGACCCCTAAAATGGATCCAAAATTTAATTATTCTTAATTTTTAATTCCGGACGGATCCACTTTTCTATACATTCAATCATCACTAGCATGTGGTGGATGATATGAAGCAAAAGGGATCAAATGGCTTGATGACGTCTACGCGTCTGTGGGGGTTAAAACACCTCTGCCTACCCTCTGGGGAAAAAACGTACCTAATGTAATTAGGAACGTCTTCGCTAGTATACTTATTGTTACTGTGGTCGAAGCTTCGCCTAAAGGTCATAAGGGCCAAACTTCCTCAGTCCACACATTAAAGCAGGTATCGGAACATTGCGTGTACGCAACTATTTCTTCGTGATCGTTTCTTAACGCCTATTTTATTATTAGTCAACGATATATCGCTCAATCAATATTAAAACGGCACAACTCAAAACATAAGCCGAACTGTTGTGTACTCAAAGCGTATGGTATTGAGGCTGATTATTACAAGTGAAGCGTTTTTGATTTGTGTCCGTTTTTGGAGTCGATAATCGGTGTATAGACAGTGTGATATTCGGTGAGAGCACGCGACTCGGCGGCCGATTTTTGATGGCGATTGGTTACGATCATTAAGTTCTCGATCGGTTTCGATTCGTTTTTCGGATCACAGTTAGAGGTAGCGTTATGTTTTGCTGTACTCAGTGGTTTCAAAATTTGATTTCAAATCGACAAATGATGTGACAGGGCTTAAACACAATTTTTCTTTACACATACAAGGGATCGGCATGGTGTCAGGCAGGCTGTCGGCTGTAAAACCAAAGCCAACAGCAAAATTAAATTTGGACTAGCTACATGATAGATGCCCAGCCGCGTGGTGACGGCAGAGTAGAATACAATTGTCTCCACCCCAAATCTTTCCCGTGGGTGTCGTACAAGGCGACTAAGGATAAATCTGAATATGATTAGGAATGGGCAGCAGCGTTCCTCTTATACCACCTAGGCTAGCAATGTACTGCGACTTTTGTGCCCGATAAATGGCAATAGGGTCGCCACCTATTACATAGGACTTGATATATTTGGCGAAACGTGGGTGCTAGTTCACCTCTGCCCCTTCGGGGATATAGGCGTGATTTATGTATGTATGTATGTACATGATATGTGAGTGTAATAAATATTTATTATATTGTTATATTAAAATTTTGCCCACTAGGCAAAGATCTGTCTCTTTCTGTTCTGGGTTTGAATCGTCCTTACGTTGTTTTTATTATTATCTTTCTTTGTAACTACGACCTTTTCAAACAGTTAAAGACTTCCATTTCAAGATTCGTCGCCGCTGGGCGCCAATCATCTCATTCTTCGACTGTCAATACCCATCCTTTTGAGCGCGATTCCCAAATTTTATATAAAGTACCTAAGTACATACCAACAGAGACTTTCTCAGAGAATAAAACCTTTTTGCGTAACTCAGGTAAAGCCTCCAAGCACGTGTTAGAGCCTCCTTGGGTTCCCACGTAACTTACGCAAGCTTTAAAAAGATTTTTTTGGAAGATAATCTTTATAGAAAAAAAAACTGCATATATATGAACACGTGTGCGTTGAAAGCCTTGGGAATCAGCTGATTTAGTGAACACTGTGTCCTCTCTTAGAAAATAAACCGTATTTCTTTGTTATTAAAGTTTCTTTTTGAATGTGATTTATAAATCAAACAAGATTTCGCAATATCTAAGACGCTTTGAAAGTTTTGATTTAATATCTACGTGGTGCATTCAAAATGCACGTGCGTCTTAGGAATAATAATCATTGAGGTTTTCGTATAAGTTGACCTATTTTTATATCACGTTTGAATGACAATGACATGTGATTATTACTAAATGTCACTGCGCAAGCGCTGGAAGACATATTTTTAATTTCATATTTACTTATATTAATACCTGGAGATTAAGAGAATACATCATTCTGCTTGTGTATTAATTCTATTGCTGACTACTTATAGTCTTCAAAAGGAATTAAATTGATTAAAAACTTCTAGACTATACGTGTCTTTTGAAAATCTACAAAAATTCTCTTTGCTCGTTTTCAGTATTTTATCATTTCTACTCCCACTAGAGTATTATATTTGATTTTTATTTGAACATTAAATAAATGATAGAAAAAATATTACAAAGCCCATTACTTTTCGCTGTCTTAAACCTTAGTCATCGTGTACGACGACACCCGCGGGAGATATTGGGGGTGGTGACATTAATTTGTATTCGGCTCTGCCATCACTACACGACAATGTAAATGTATATTACATTTAGAAAATTAACGTCATAAAGATATAAACAACGTAATGAACAAAAACACCTCACGGTATAATGAAATCTCCTTTACATAATAACACAAACAACTTTGTAACGATAAATCAAGTGGATTAGGCATTTCCAGTCAATATTAAAAATGCAACATTGATAAAAAAAACAGTGATTCATACATAATTCACATCATCTTCATCGCAATACATTTTAAACCCGTAATCTCGTGGAAATGGTTCCCGTTTATTATCTTCACAGTCAACGTGTAAAAGCTGAGCTACATTTGAAATTGTTATTAACTCGTTGGAGATTGTAGTAGGTACGGGATAAAAATTAAACTCTCGTAATAGTCGACTAAAGGAGATTGCCCGGTGTAGACTAATAAAACACTTTGGGGCACCAGAATAGTGGAGGGCAAACCACCAACAACAGTATACCGAAAGATGGTTGGTGTCAGGCCGGCGGCCGATTTTAAAACCCAGGCCTAAAATCCTTGAGCTGTATGAATTTGACTAATGTCATCCCAATAACTCTTTCCGTTCATCTGTCTTGTTTTTGCCATCACTTTTCTAATTAATTTATCAATAGCACCTTTCTGGTGTGTTATATAATGCGAATCGAAAAGGGAGTGGATGGCATGTTATCGTCTGACCGATATTAATGGAAGAGGAAACATACTGCGCCTACCTTATATAAACTGGGAACAGGGCAGGAAGAAGAGGTTCAAAAAGTTCCAAAATGCTCCAAATTCCCAGCTCATACCCCAGTTTGAAATTAAAAGGCGCAATTTTCAGTCGACTTGTCATTCTTCAACGTCTTTTAACTGCAATGTACGCCGACATTGTATTATACAACAAATTACTGACAAACAGGTTAGCGGAAAGATTATCGAAGCACACTATATTGATTTACAGATGAGAACTTACGAGCGAAGCCACGCTATAAAGCAATGCCTGTATTTATTGCCTCGATATGTCGTGGAAGCCGAAATTGCAACAGTTGATGTACATTTATTGGTGTACGAGAATTTTAAAGCGAATATTAGGTAAGTGCGCTGTTGATACTTTATAACAGCCTGTTTCTCAATTGTAGTTGCACTTACTGCAAATACTATGCTCTAATAAGTTTATTTTAAGTTTCTCGTTTTTCCTAGGCTTTCTGCATACATACATACATAAATCACGCCTATATCCCCGAAAGGGTAGGCAGAGGTGAACTAGCACCCACATTTCGCCAGTTATGTTAGGTCCCATGTAATAGGTGGCGAACCTATTGCCATTTATCGGGCACAAAAGTCGCAGTAGGTACATGCTAGATGGTTGGAACGCTGCTGCCCATTCCTCATCACTGATTTATCCTTAGTCGTCTTGTACGACACCCACGGGAGAGATTTGGGGTGGTGACTATTATATTCTACTCTGCCGTCACCACACGGCATATATATTATATATATATTTGGCTGTATCCTCGTCACTTCGTTCTGAGGGGTTACTCTAGAAGATTATTTCTTTCGATCGAGTCTTTGCGTCTTTGTCGCACTTATTTTAACACGCAGTGGCGTGAGAAAGACTGATAGATGTGAGTTAATCGTTCGGAGTTTCAGAGTAGACCTCCATGTCAGCAGGCAGTAAGGGCCAGTTTTTTGATGCACAGTAAACCCAACCAATTGTTAAAAAATTGTTACTAATGTTTAAATATCAGTACTCTGTGGTTAACAATTCTCGATTAAAATTAAAGCAATTGTTTCTTTTGCGATTATGTATGTATATTCCCTACTGCAATTTTCGTGCCCGATAGATGGCAATATAAAGGCTCGCCCTCTCTCATATAGGACGTCCATAATAGGCGAAATGAGGAGTCAATACACCTCCTATCCATTCGGTGGTATTACATCTCAGTTTATGAGACTGTTTCCTGTTCGTATCCTCCGTTTTCATACCATCCATCACACTTAAAAGTTGTGCTTGTCGTGAATGAATGCATAGAGAAGTTATGAAAAAGACTATGGTGGGAGAACGATGAACGGAGAAAGTGAATGGTATAAGAACTACTAATACATACTGTTCAAGGTTTAAGCTTCTGTTTTACAGCCGGGCCCTGAAAATGTATATTGAATTTATACCAATTTCACAATTAATATATATTTTATTTTCTGGATGCGATCGTGTTGATACACACATACCAAAATCACGTCTATTTATTCATCCCCGAAGAGGTAGACACAGGTGAATTAACACCCACGTTTCAATCGTGCGAAGTTAAGCGGTGCAGGAAACAACAAAAGCGCACAAATGAATGAATGATTATGAGAAAGTAGAAATCAGAGACGATCTGTCCAACGTATAACACTTTCTTCGACATTGAGATCTGATCAACGATCATCGTCATAACAATGGCAAATAACTATAAACGGAGCCAATTATTACTGTTGGGGAGATAAATCAAACTGTCTCGGCAAGTCATATTCCTTATCGGGCTATTGTGCGGAAGTTCGGCATCGTAGATTGGACCAATCACGATAGACCATCTGCCGTAGACGGCGCGTGCGACGATGCTTTGATCGATCGTAGACTACGCCTGTGTGCGTTTCCTTGCACCGTTTTTTTCTGTAAAGCTCTATTCCTTTGTGAGCGTTTCTTAAGAGATTTGCGCTTTGAGCAGATGGCACGTGCTGCGAGATGTTTCTTTTCGTACATCTGTCGGTGCTCCAGACTTTTTTCCAAATTTTTTCTTCTAAAAATCTCGGATTTTTTCTGGAGACGACATGTGCCCGTAGGTGGGTACGATGCAAATATGACGCCCAGAAAAAGTGGGTAGATTTAATTTCTAGATGCATATGGCGTAGGGAAAAAACCAAATCATTCGACACAAGTGCTTAGTAAGGTACGGGCCATCTGCTTGCACCTTATTGTTCGATCCGAGATAAAATTGTCACTGGATGCCTTCGAAGGCGATTCGGGTGGCAACAAGCCTTCGACTGCTACAAAGTAAGTGAATGAGCCGACTTAAAAAAACAATTACATCGACGCACACATGTCACGAGTGAATGATACCCCGCTGACAATACGTCCGTGAATGTCCCCACTCAATAGGACTAAATGCAACTGACTTTGCAAATGAAAAATTTAAATGGATTTTGGTTTGGTCAGCGGTTCAACTGAGAACGTATTATTTTGACAGTTACCTCAAAATGACAGAGCTACTGAAAAGGTTGCAATAGTTTCATGGAACATAACAAGTGATAATTGTTCAACCTTCAACGTGCCATCAACCAACCATCAGGTGAGAGAGTAATGTTTGTGCAAATATTTTATCCTGCGTTCCTATAGTGTAGGTTTGAAACGTGAAAACCTAATTAATACGTCCGTGGTAGGTACCTGTTTTCATATTTATATCCGATATAAATATGGCAGGCAACAACTCATCCTGTTGGCACATAGTTGGTAAAACGTGGGTTAATAATATTATTGTTTTTATAATAGTTACATTTCTTACACAGGCAGACTGTGAGCACGGCCCCTATAAAGTATCGGTCCCGGAAGCCTGCAGCGGTCTGAAAAGGGTGCTAACTATTTCGGCCTTAGCGAAAATTGTTCATCGCTCTATCGAGCTCCCGGCTCCTGTAACGCGACCCCAAGGTCAGAATGCACCTTCAGAGAGCATCAAGTAGCACAGGAAGTGGGACAAAGCGCGGATTGCCGCCAAAAAAAAGGCGGTCCGAATCTCATCTGCTCGCTTCCTGCGGAACCGGCTGCGTCGGCGGAAGCGCGGGGGATGCTTGCGAATGCGACTGCGCGCGCGCAGGTTGCGTCGCCTATTAGAAGAGAGAGAGACGCTGGCCTCGTTAGTGGATTGTGTGAAATTGTGGTGCTTGCTGTCTTTACATTCGGTTTTTTTCAATAATGTCGTTATTGATTTGACGTTTTAACATAGGTACATACATAAATACATAAATACGTCACGCCTTTCTCCCACAGGGGTAGGCAGAGATCACTGCTTTCTACTTGCTACGATCCTTACATACTTCTTTCGCTTCATCCAATCTCATCAATCTCTTCATGCATGGCCGTCGGTTTCGGGTACCTACTCTTGACCTGACCCTTTTTTAATAGACTTTACTGTCTTTACATTTGGTTTTTTAACTACAAATGTATTATTATTTTGATTTTTATTTCAACATTACCTACATAAATGTTAGAAAAAATATCACAAAGAAATTTGTGATTAGAAAAAGTTCGAAAAATTGTAGTCTTGATGCCGGGAATCAAACCCGCGTCCTCCGCGTTCCGATGTAGATGCCTAAATCGCTCGGCCAACCAAGAATTTACATACATACATACATAAATCACGCCTATATCCCTGAAGGGGTAGGCAGCGGTGAACTAGCACCCACGTTTCGCCAGTTATGTTAGGTCCCATGTAATAGGTGGCGAGCCTATTGCCATTTATCGGGCACAAAAGTCGCAGTAGGTACATAGCTAGATGGTATAAGAAGAACGCTGCTGCCCATTCCTCATCACTGATTTATCCTTAGTCGTCTTGTACGACACCCACGGGAGAGATTTGGGGTGGTGACAATTATATTCTACTCTGCCGTCACCACAACCAAGAATTTCTTTACAAAAATATTGATGATTGAACATTAAGTTAGGAAGGTTAGGAGGAGGTGGATTAACACCCTCGTTTCGCCAACTATGTTAGGTCCCCTGTAACTTTGATACTGGTGGCGAGCCTATTGCCATTCATCGGGCACGTATATAAATATTATTAAGTAGATACAACTCCTAAGCAGAGTTTCTAAATAATTTTGGAGACGCCATAGCGAAGCACTATTTGTTTTGTAATCTGAGACTATTTGTCACTAGCTTTCGAGCTGGACACCTTTATATTATTAGATGAAAGATTGAGTGAAAATATCTATTCAAGATTTCATAAAAATATAAAAAATTAAATAAGAAAAAGACGCGCATTTTGTGCACGTGTCTGCGACCTTAATAAAGTAAGAGAGGCATCATCTGACATCGGAGTCTTGCAGAATGGAGATTGTTTAGTTGTTTCCAGTCAATACTTTGTATAAAAACAGTACAAGGAAAAGCTTGCCGCTAAATGGAATACAAGTTTGTTATGTTATTAATTGTACGAAGCTGATGCAAAATTAATGGGTTTCACCAATTTTCCAGCCCAGGCGGAACTGAAGAGGACAAAACAACATTAATAATATAATATTATACCATGACATTTCGACAAGATACATCAACAGCAGCTATGTGACGCGTCACATCAAAACTGAGTCCTAACACCGAGCCTTAAAGCCCAAATTAACGATGAGACAGTCACTTGTCAACCCGTACAATTCTGCGTTTAAAAGTCAAAAGTTTTACTTCACTTTTTAAGCACACCTTCTTGCTAAGGGCCGTTTACATTAAATTCCAATTTTAAAAATGGAATGCGTCCCGGCGTAATGGCGGCCGGTGCGCACGCGCCTCTCCTTATAAGGTGACGCGACCGTCGTAAATATTCGACACCTAATTCTTATTGCCCGAGCTATATTGCCTGTACCTGTACGGGTACATAAAACAATTACAAATTTCAGAGGCTTTGTACAGCGATTAAAATTAATAACGGGTTTCCATTTGGGCAATGGCTTTTTTTTAAGTCTTTATCTCCCTGCCCTGTAGGCCTATTCCCTAACTTTTTTTGACAGTTGAAAGTGATGATCATCGAACTATTTACTCATACATTGCTGTTATCACAGGACAAGTGTCACAATAGCGTTATAGTAAAGTAGTAATGGATAAGTAAATAGTTCGGTGATCATCACTTTCAACTGTCAAAAAAAGTTAGGGAATAGGCCTACTGTTCCCAGTCTATCTAGGGTGTCGGTGCGATTTCCTCTTCCATTAATATCATTCAGACGACATCAATCCATAAATCCCCCTTTGTTTCATATCATACATCACACCAAAATGGTGCTAATGATGATGAATGAAAGTGTATAGAATAGAAGAGAGACTGATAAACGGAGAGAGTGATTGGGATAACAACATTCCAATCCATTCTGCTAAAAGGCAAAAGCCTTAGGTTATGACACCAACCCTTTGGGTATACTGTTGTTGGTGGTTTACCCTCTATTGTTCGGGTACCCCAAGATGCTTATTGGTCTGCACTAGTCGACTTTTACAACACCCCTGGGGTGAGTCGGGGCTGGCATATTCGACGTTATTTTTTCGCTTCAATGTCAGCACGGAAGACCGTTTTTGATTTCGCTGTTTTTATAAGAGAAGGCCACTGCCATAGAAGTAATGGGGTTTAATTGGCGGATGATATGCTTTCACTTCTCGAAAAAACCCACAGGAAATGAGACGACAGGTGTTAAAAAAGTCACATGTAAATCAGTTTATCTACGGTCAAATCATGTCGCCATTGAATCCGATTTTAATAGGGAAACTACCGCAGCTCTATTGAGTTTTTATGCGAGCCAGGTTTTTCTTGGTTCGGATCGCGTACGTGACAGTGCTACACCAGATTTTACTAATGGCCGCCTTTTATTACCCGTGAGACACCGACTTTTTCACTTTTTACACGTATCATTTGATTATTTATGCATGCGGTAGGTTGTTGGGGGCTTATCAATAAATGCCTGATTAAAACATTCCGTTTCGTTCTATGCAACAACTAAAACAATACGCTGGAGCATGTTATGATGTCTATACTTAATGATCAATAACCCTTTGCCAGTCGTGACGAAAAAAATAAATTACACCGTGATTCTACCACTTAATAATCGTAGTGGCCAGTATCTCACGACTACTTTAAAAATAAAAATGCCCACAAGAATATCTCGAACGATAGCTCCGTTTGAAAAAGGAACGCACTGATTTTTTTTCAATTGAAAGCTGCGAACGGCCAGCAGGTGTAATCTTCAATGAAGATATGAAAAAAGAGTTTCGAACAGGAGGCCTTTTTCCCACGACCCTGTCGATGCTCATTTCGAATTTCGAACAACAATATTTAAAAAAGTTGATGTCATGCTTTTTTATTATTTTCACGTAACTAACCTTCCTCTTTCGGCCCACTATGGTTTTGACGAATAAAGGTGCATCGTAGGTTATATTAATGTTTATATAGGTATGTTCTGATAATGAGAAGATAATTATAAACAGTCATATACCCCCAGTAAATTATATTCCATTATGTTCAAATATCAAAAATTTAAATAATTAAAGAAAATATTAGTAAGTATATTTTTTTTCAAGTTTACGAATAGAATAAAATTCTAGTAATTTTAAATTAAAACGCAATAAATTCTGTTATACCTACCTTGAATGTTTAAGCAGTATGCATTACATTGTATTATCCAATAATATCATTATTAGCCTACACCGTTACCAAGTACCTAGTTAATTCAATTGTAATTCACACAATAACGACACTTCAAGTAGTCATAAAACGTAAAATATTCTTATTCGCAAAAAAGAATTTATGTCTATTGATGTCCAAAGAGGATTACGTACGGTCATTCCATTTACAATGTTGAAACCATAGATTCACTGCCATGATATGCATTCTTGAGCAACCAATAAAAAAAATACATACACAATATTATTGTGATGAAAAATTCTTTAACATGTTAACTGGATGGGGGCGATTTTTATGATTATTCAAAAAAAACCTTAAACTGTTAATATAATTTTTTCGAACGGCATTACATCTGTTTACATATTTCTTAGCTCTTTCTAAATATGTAAACTAGCTAGCAATAAAACTACCAATTTTATACGCAAAGCAACATTAACGTACTGATAAAAGTGTAAACATTGCTGCAAATTGTAACTCGATCTCCTTTGATCATTTACCGACGTACTAATTCGCGGCATATAATCTTCTATTTACTTCTCGTTATTGGAATTTATTTTTCCATGAGACCTAACATAGTTGTCGAAATTTACATTCAATTATATCAATTAAATTTACATTTTACATTCACCCCCTAAATAGTCCAAGTTTAATATTTTTTGGAATGTTGTAAATATAAGATAAATACTAGGTTCGTTTTGATTTTATTTTTACGAAATATCTCTCACACTCACGATAAAAGTTGTTAGCATCGAAATATCTTTATTTTCGACATAAAAACTTTCTAGGGAAATGTGTGTTTTTATTAACTAAACTGAATTAAACACACACAGACTTAGATTAGGTTGTACTGAATCTAAAATGATTAAAATTTTCTCATTTTGTAAAGTTTTAGGGAGTGAACAGCAGGGCAGAATGTAATTTTCTATACCCCTATCTCTCCCATGGGTGTAGTACAAGGCGACTAAGGGAAAAACACCGATGAGTAATGGCCTGCAGCATACCTCTTATACCACCTAGCTATATACTGCGATATATTATTATGTGCCCGATAGATGGCAATATGCTCGCTACCTATTACTTGGGACCTAACTTAATTGGCGAAAAGTGGGTGCTCAATACACCTCTGCCTACCCTATAGGGATACAGGCGTGATTTACGTATGTGTATGTAAAATAATAACAAATTTAAACAAAAGCTGACGTTTATACTCAAATGCCCAAATGCCATGGTCATAAGTTAAATTTTCACTTTCGCCCTTTAGGTACAACTCCACGATACAAATTCGTACTTATTATATTAACGATATAAAAGTGATAGTCGAATGTCAAGACATGTAAATGTAGTTAGAAATCGTTACAAAGAATTATTTTTAGGGCCACACGCGATCAACATATTGCTAGCATATACACAATAACCCAGTGCACTAACACTATATTCCCGTTAGCTGAAGTACGACAAGCATCTCATTACATTGGCCTACTTTGATGTGTATATCGATCTTAACACACCGTAATAAAGGTGCTTTTCAGAATCAGTGCAATAACCAGGCCTGTTGGCGACTGTACCGAACATTGAGATGAGCCGCTTCGTAAACACTGATGCGTAAAAATGTCTCTTTAATACCCACTTACTGTGCAAACTCGGACAGTTTACATTCCGGTGTGAATTCGCGAAATTAACATTAATATTGGCACCGTTTACACGTACACGAATGCACATTTTCCTGTTATTTATTTATTATTATAAATATAAATGCAGTCTTCCATGCTTTCTTGGAAGTGAAAAAAAATAACGTAGAATGTGCCGCCTATAAAATCTAAGTCATAAAGTTATACAGACGCCGCGTGGTGACGGCAGAGTAGAATACAATTGTCACCACCCCAAATCTCGCCCGTGGGTGTCCTACAAGGCGACTAAGGATAAATCAGTGATGAGGAATGGGCAGCAGCGTTCCTCTTATACCACCTAGCAATAGTACTGCGCCTTTTGTGCATGATAAATGGCAATAGGCTCGCCACCTATTACATGGGATCTAACATAATTGGCAAAACGTGCGTGCTAGTTCACCTCTGCCTACCCCTTTGGGGATATAGGCGTGATTTACGAATTATTTATTTTATGTATGTATGAAGTTATAACCTTAAGTAGTATGGATTGGAACGATGCCATCCCAATTACTCTCTCCGTTCATCGGTCTCTCGGCATGGTCCTTTCCGTCACTTTTCTATATTCTATTCATCACTATCAAATTTCCGATGGAACGGATAATAGGTATGAATCAAAAGAGAATGGATGGCTTGATGACGCCAGGCCGATATTGATGAAAGAGGATACTTACGGCGTCCTCGTTATGAGACGGGATGCCTTGACTAAAAAAGTTATGCACATGAATGTCGAATTAGAGGAAGACCACTGAAAAGATAAATGATTTGTGTGAGATATGATATGAAGGGTGGATGAGGAAACGAGTGACCGAACAGAGTAGAGAAAGAGGATATACTGCGCCAACCCCAAATAAGAAGGACTCTTCTTCTTCTCCATACCCTGTTCCCAGTCTATCTGGGGCGGCGCAGTATGTTTTCTCTTCTATTCATATGGGTCAGACGTCATCAAACCTTCCACTCTCTATTGATTCATATCATTCATCCCGACATAAGGACTGATGTTCATAATGATGAGGTGTAATCTAATCGGTGCAAATGCGGCCGGCGTGTCCCGTGCCGGCGCGTTCGCAAACACACGAGATACGAAGCGGGAGGCCGTGACATTTGCTCTGGCACGTGTAAAAACTGTCTGTGACAGACAAGGTGCTCTATCGACACATCCAGAGACAGTTATGTTATTGTTTAACCGCGAAAGTGCGCAAGGTGCTAGCGCTCACGACCTACATTCACCTTGTTTTGACTGCAGTTTATTGGAGCGTCGTCCCGTCCGTTGGATGAAAAAGGGCTCTGAAACGGCCTCTCTATTTACGGCCGGTTGATGGACAACGTCGGGCTTTTTATGCCAAATAGGTCTTTTTGCGTTTCTAGTTTGGTCCAAAGTGAGCTGTAGAAAGACCTCAATGGGATGGCTGAGCATTTGTTTTAATTGCAGCTGCTTTTCTTACACCGGAGTATACTATTTTATAATAATAATAATTCTTGATATAATAAATAAAACATTTATAATCTACTAGATGCCAAATGGGTCTTTTTGCGTTTCTAGTTTGGTCCAAAGTGTGCTGTAGAAAGACTTAAATGCATTTATGATCTTGAGACGGGAATCGAACCCGCGTCCACTGCTATCCGGGCAGGTGCCTGACCGCTCGGCCACCCAAGACACTAATTAACTTGCCGAAATTCTTCTAACCTTTACACTTCACGTTGCAAGCCAACGGGTACCCTCACAATGTAGAAATAAATTTCAAACATTCCAAAGCAGATATTTTTACAAATACCGTGCGTTCGGTTAAGCTTAGGTTTGCTTTATAAACTATTCGATTTTAATTTTAACATTATATAAATGTTAGAAAAATTTGTTGTTGGCTTACAACGTGAAGTGTAAGATTAGAAGAATTTCGGCAAGTTAATTAATGTTTTGGGTGGCCGAGCGGTCAGGCACCTGCCCGGATAGCAGTGGACGCGGGTTCGATTCCCGCCTCAAGATCATAACTTTTCGAAATTCTATTTCTAACCACCAAAATCTTTGTAGCCGTGTGGTGACGGCAGAGTAGAATACAATTGTCACCATCCCAAATCTCTCCCGTGGGTGTCGTACAAGGCGACTAAGGATAAATCAGTGATGAAGAATGGGCAGCAGCGTTCCTCTTATACTACCGTCCTGACAATGAACTGCGACTTTTGTGCTCGATAAATGGCAATAGGCTCGCCACCTATTACATGGGACTTAACATAATTGGCGAAACGCGGGTGAGAATTCACCTCTGCCTACCCCTTCGGGGATATGGGCGTGATTTATGTATGTATGTATGTAAAATCTTTGTACTAATTTTTCTAACATTTATATAATGTTAAAATTAAAATCGAATACTAAATGCATTTGTTAAAATTGTAGCGTTCATTTCTTACACCGGTGTCGAGTTTGTCATAATTAAAACAATAAAATATTTAGGTATGTTACACGGATGCAAATGCGTACGATGGCAATTTATTAAATTTTAACGTGGGAGATAAAATTGTTGGCGAAATGTGGGTTTTACTACACCTCCGTCTGTCTAGTCCCCCATAAAAGAATCCTAGGTCACATGGAAATCTGGGGCCGTACCATGAAGTATTAGTGCGATCCAAATGCGGGTGACGAAACGGGGTGCCGATCTCTCTTATAGCGTTGTCTCAGTTTAACAATGGGAATTGAGTCGCGTTTAGAGTTGGTGGTAAAGCCCCAGGGGCCTTACCACCAACTCTAAAAGCCGTGTTGATCGGCGTCCCGTTTTGTCACCCGCGTTTGGATCGCACTAATACTTCATGGTACGGCCACAGGTTACTCTTCTAAATTGCAAACGATATGGGACTGACGCAACCAACGAAATTCAAATCAATCACATTTAGATTTTATTATGTAATATAATATAAGACAAGTAGTATTGGATTGACTTTTAAACAACCTGTTAAAAAACGTAATAATCAATAATATTTCTATTAAATTTCTATAGAATCATTCTAAAAGAAACAACGCAACCTTTACGCTATCACAATAAATTACCATTGAACAATTAATCTTAAACTCAACTAAACAGTTCGAATGGAACATTTAAACTTTTCATTTCTAAAAGACTGCATACTGAGTATGATCGAATAGTTTTTTATCTGCTTGCTTCGCGGTGTATAATTTATCTGTGTCTCGTAGCGCCATCTGCCGTCTTTACAGTTAACTCCTCAGGGTCGCGTGTGTACCTATCCAAAAGGGTTACTGCGACAAAGCTTACTAATTAAAAGCTTACTTGCACAAGACTTAGGATCGATATTGCAGTGGCACTGTCAATTATTTTTCTGGTGTCTATTGTCAAATTGCTCTTCAGTAAGATGACATAACTATGGTCAGTTGACGATCTAGCCTCCTTGCTGATCAATTATATTTGTTTACAAATTTTCTAATTGCATACTGTTGTAACATGACGTACTCGGACTGGTTCGATTGCCGGTCTGGTTAAAGAGATAAGGTTTTATACCGACTAGGTTCTAATTTATTTAGAGTCATAAAATAATTTCCCTTTTTATGTTAATTTTCTTGTTTTTAAGTCACACAGAAGATTGTATTTGAAGTTGATGGCATAGATTTTATACCAACTAATAATTTGTTTATCCTTATAAAATAATTTAGCGTTTTGTGTTTTTTAAAAGTCATAAGGCAATTTTTTATTTTAGTTTGATGGTATATAGTTTCAGTTTGCATAATTTTGCATTACATAGATACATAAATCACTTCTGTTTATTCCCGAAGGCGTCGGCAGACGTATATTTACCCACGTTTCGTCAAATATATTAGGTCTCATGTACCTAGGTGGCGACTGGCGACCCTATTGCCATCTACCGGGCAAATAAATGGCAGTAGATATGTAAGAGAAACGCTTCTACCCCTTACTAATCGCTGTCTTAACCCATAGTCGCCTTGTACAACACCCGGGGGAGAGATTGGGGGAGGTGACAATTGTATACGTACTGCTCTGCCGTCACCCACAACGCGGCTTGGCACAGCATGGTTTTGGTTTCAGTTGGATTATTTTTTTATATACAGATTACAGTCCATGTAAATTTGCCTATATTATTTAAGGCACGCAGATGGTGTGTATTTTTCTTACTCCTTTAATCTTAAATAAAACGCTTTAGAATCCTTTCATTTATACTACTATTCATATAATTTTTGCTGCATAATTAATAAAATTCTTCTTTTTATGTAACTTGGATATTCCTCAAATTAATCTGAACTCTGACATTACGTTACTGCGACAAAGTAAATGTTATATGTGTCTTTTAATTATTAATAGTAAGTAGGCAATCAATTTTCTTAATCTACATTTGGTCGTGTGTGTCGTAATTAAGATTGTGACCAAAGCGATGTAAAAATCACTTTGGGTGTGTTGCGTACTAATGCTAAAAACGCGCCGCTAAAACCCAAAAAACACTACATATCTCACTTGTTTCATTGAACAACTTAATTGGCTCAAATAATGACTTGTCTCCACCGTCCGCTTAGACGTTACCTAACCGTGCGGTAAGACACATCATAAATGACGGATCCGAACGCAAAACGGTGCAAATTACGATAGTTTAGCATTACCATGAGCACATACTTGCCCGGTAATTGTCATAAAATAATAAGCGAAGGACACAGCGCAGTTAGAACGAGTATATGCGCGAACGCCGAAGATTTTGGTGGGAGCAAGGCTGCACTGCGCGCCTAGTATGGCTGACACCTGCGCGCGCCACCTGCCGCCCGCGCACATCTGAAACAGATGTGGACTAGGCACGCGACAGCGCCACGAATATCGATAAACTAAATTGAACTGAATTAGTTATGATTTGATTTTAATTTTAATATTACAAAAATATAACAAAGAAATAGAAGTCACGTGGCAAACGATGCAGCGTTTTTATCGAGCAAATGTCAGTTTTTGACACCTACTCTTACATTTGACATGACGGTCGCCAAGTTGTTTTCTCAATAATACGCCAGTTTCACACATTTGTATTCTATTCGTACTAATAAGTTGGCCACTTGTCTAAAAGGCTTGTTGGCCGAGTGGTATAGGCATCTGCTCGGATTACGGCGTATACAGATTCGATTCCCTCATCAAGACTTCTTTTTCTTTGAATTGTATTAAATTAAGTGACAAGACATTTGCTTTATAAAAGCTGCAAGGCAGTCCATGAATAAATTCGATATAAATATCTAGTTGTAAACATTTCCCTAATCGTCTTTTATTTATAATCCTTATTGTGTATTTTCTTTTACGATAGTTGATCGGTCAACCAACCTGCCCCTCAAACCTTTATTTTATTTGAGAACTGTGCATTACAACCTGTACTTTAGTGGATATTTGACACCTAGGTATTATACAGCTTAAAGTATGCGGCATAAGTGATAGTGTTCAGTACCTATACTAGATACTAGACAACGGACAAAGAGACTTGGATAAAAATTACCCACATGTTAGTAATAAAAATATATTTATTGTCTAAATATAACTACGTTGGTTAGTTCTATCTTATTTCCATAAGAAAAATGGACTAACATGTTTATGACGTAAATTCTGAAAATACTAATATTTATTTACATTATGATATGTTATCAAATGTACAGTAAACAGCACGTCATAATACACAAAACTGTGAAAATGTCTCCAATATTGTTTACTTATTTATTGAACGTAAAGAATTAAGTAAATTGATAAAATTCGATGTATTGTATTAACCTGGCGTGCTGATGACTGTAGTATTGAGGTGTCATTCTCTCTTTTCTCATAAACATTATTAATATATTAACTATTTTGTTTTCATATGGATATAGGTTGTGTTGTCGTGTTGTCGATAAAAAAATATCGACTCTCGACAACACTATTCACACATCTCAAAGCCCATGATGAATGCGCTTTACGCTACGTGAACGGCCCAATTATTGACCGCTACAAAACTGCAAGCTTACAAAGCGAAGAGCTCCATCACTTCAACTCAACTGTATGATTAAGACAGGTTACATTTAAAAGTTGTCACGATTTTGATCTCAAAGGGAAGCAATTAAGTGTAGAAAAAGATGAATTAAGTTGCAACACTTAGCTTGGACAGGAAAAATATTTGCATCTTAATTACGAATTAAATTTGACGTCTTTTAAATGTAAGCTCCGGTAAATAAGGCGATAATTCAACTCATTATATTGGTGTACATTTAATTTTTAACTGTCCAACATATCTGTATATAAGTTGCATTAAAATATTAACAATAATAATGCTGTTGCTGTTTATACAAACATAGTGAAAGACATAAATCGCCCCATCGATCGAACCCGGAGATCCCGGGTTCGATCCCCAGGGTGGGGGTACAAAATTTTTACTCGGTTTGGTTGGTGGTAGGACTTCTTTCAAGTCCGCCTGGCTAGCTAACACCATCTTATCAAAATCTGTCGCCATAATAATAATGTTAACAGCATTATTGTGTTCCGACAATGTGTGATAAGATAGCCAGTCCCTCTGTGGTTGTGGGTTCCAGGTGAAGCTCGATTCCATCTTCGGCCCTTTTCGTCGCTTACCATCAGGTGAGATGAAGGACAAGAGCTTCTCTGTCTACCATAAAAAACAGATGCCATCAGCCTTATCTTTATCTTAAAAACCGCCAAAAAGTCGCGATATCTTGTTGATAAAATAAAATAAATAAATAATCTACTTAGTAATATTTTTTACTTATTTGTTATTTGAAGAGTTGATAAAATGTTAAAAAAGAATAAAAAGGTATTTTTCTTCAATTTTCGAAATGTCACATCACATTCTTCTAAAATTTTTCCGACCTAAAAATTAAAAGAGGTCACTAAAATTACATCATGGTTGGCCGAGCGTTAAGGTTCGTTTCCCGCAACAGAGGAGTTATTCTGGAAGTTTATTTCGTTCGATCTAGTCTTTGCGTCTTTGTCGCTCTTATTTTAACACGCAGTGGCGTGAGAAAGACGGATAGTTGTGAGTTCGTTCGTTCGGAGTTTCAGAATAGGCCCCTGGAACACAATATTTCGAAAAATTTTGTGACCTTTTTTAACTTTAACCCTGTGTTCTTTGAACCTAATACTTAATAGCTATAATTACACCAAAAATTCTGTTTATTAAAAAATTTTAAAGCATTTAACATTTGTGGATTGAAAGAAATGCATAATGGCATGAAAAGTTTCTCCTTATTTTTTTAAATAACTTTTGGATCCATTTAGAGATCTAGGTTTGGTGCTTATACAAGACAACGCTACTTTGATCAATCTACAATAAATGCTAAAATAAAAACAATAAATGAGACTTTGCAAAAAAAAATTACGTAATTTGACAACAAGTAGTGGTTCATTGGTTCCCTATAATCTTTCATTCATAGCGAAAGCCGGTGCCTCAGCATAAGTGTCAATTAAGTGCTGGTGATGACTGAAAAATTATGACTGCACACTGGTGTCTCTCATAGGCTCGTGTTTGCCAACACTTAAACAGGCGATCCGTTGGTTTTTGACATTTTATCGTTTGGAAAAACTGTCAAAAAATGAAGGTTATATTTTAATCACTTGTTTTACGTGTTGGTGAACTTATAGCCTTAATAAAGTTAAATAAGTCAAGTCAAACAACCGTTAATGAATTTACAAGAATGACTGAAGCGAATTCCCGCCTTTACTCTATGCCCTATCAAATATTAGAGACAGCTGGACAAATAATACAGTGCAAGGGTGTGTATGTTGATTGTATAAAAAGAGAAAAATAATGGTTAATTCATATTGTTTAAAGGACGAACACGCAATATATTCCACTAACGTCTGGTTGTAGCATTATGAAAATTAAAAAAAATTGTAATTAAAATAGACATAATAGAATATCAAAGAAGCTGCTGGTTAGTTTCTGTCGCTAAGATATTGCCTAAGGTTGTATAAAAAAGAATAGAGTAAATGTTATAGCGAATACTGTGTATGCATTACAATTTTGCTGGTGATAGTGAATAACATGGAAAAAAAGGAAAAGAATAACTTATTAACTTCAATTGAAAATAAAAGTTTTTTTTTTTAATATTTTTTTTTGTTAAAATTTTGTTGAAACTATTAACCCAATATTTGTTGGTATTTTCTTACCTTTCCTTTCCACAAATATTAAATAGACACAACTACGAATATTAGGATATCCCTAAAATCTTATCGGGACAGTCACCCTACTGACATCTCAATAAAGTCTATTCCGTACCGCCGCAGACAGGTTTACCTTTATTATAGTTGCGTAAAACGGAACACTTAATTTGTCGTCCCCAAACACGATACGTCGGATGTTTGTTTGGCCTTCATACCGAAACATATCATGGGCGCAAAGTGGAAAAAACATTGAAAGATTCTAATACACTATTCTCTGTCTCTTGAATGGACAGTATGCAGCGGTTAAATTATATCTTACATACATACATAAATCACACTTTTGTCCCCGGAGAGGTAGGCAGAGGTGAATTAGCTTAGGTCCCATGGATAGATGGCGAACCTAGCAACGTTAATCTCGCTATCATATCCTTTATTACACAATTCATCCATCTCCTCTTTGGTCCTCATCTCCTTCTACGTCCTGCCACGTCCATACCTAACATTCTTCTGTCAACATAGCTTTCGTCTATTCGCATAACTTGACCAAAGCATCCAACTGCCGCACTTTGAGACGTAAATTAAATTTAATGACTACTTAATATCAAAAATTTTCATTTATATCTGGACTATGTTTTGAATCGTATTTTTTTTGTTTTAAGTACTCATTAACGATAATTGACATCTCTGAGTGCGGCAGGAAGTCCGCAGTCTCTCAGGCACTGGCACTGCTTTCTTTCAAGAGCTCCTCTGTCTAGAATAAAAAGAAAGTCTTGGTACACAAGTCACCTTCCAAAGTAAATTTCAAACGGTACAACAAAAGTTGCCGAGTACATTGGGTGCAAGTAAATAACCGATAACACTCGCGAATCGACGACACAACTTGGCCGGTTTTTTCCGTATATTTGCCACCGCACCATCGGAAGTTGCGTAACTGATAACAGGCGCTTATTAGTTGCAGGTGCCAATGTTTGTTGTGCTTAGATCAATATTTAGATCAGTTTTCAATGGCGGGGCAAGCGGCAGCGTCTTTCTATTTGCATTTTTAATTTTTGGAAGATAACAATTTGGTCGGAGGACCTAGAAAGAGGCATATTATTGTATAGCATGGAGGGTAATCGGCTCGGGATCGCTCGAGATGGAGGGCTGCGCTGCCGCGCTTACGAAAAACGCATTATGTACGATTTTAGCGAAATTGAGTTATATACATATTTGAAATCAGGAAAACAAGCTCTATAACTTATCTATAGAGACCATTTTAATATACTGAATATTCAAATTATTACGTCAATATCTAGCTCAGCTCCCGTCATACAAATGTACTAAGAAAAAATATTTAAATTTGGAATTGTAGTCGCCGTGTAGTGATGGCAGAGCAGAATACAATTGTCTGGTGGTAACATCTCTCCCGCGGGTGTCGTACAAGGTGACTAGAGGTAAAGACAGCCGAGTAAATTGATTTTCTTTATGCCCGAAGATGTAATGCAATGCTGATGCCGGTCTTCTTTATTATTCGATTTTAATTTTAAATTTATATATAAATGTTAGAAAAATTAGTACAAAGATTTTGGTGGTTAGAAAAAGAATTTCGAAAAATTATGACCTTGAGGCGGGAATCGAACCCGCGTCCGCTGCTATCCGGGCAGGTGTCTGAGCGCTCGGTCACCCAAGACATTAATTAACTTACCGAAACTCTTCTAACCTTTACACTTCACGTTGTAAGCCAACGGGTACTCTCGCAATGTAGAAATAAATTTCAAACATTCCAAAGCAGATATTTTTACAAATACCGTGCGTTCGGTTGAGCTCGGGTTTGCTTTATAAACTATTCGATTTTAATTTTAACATTATATAAATGTTAGAAAAATTAGTATACAAGATTTTGGTGGTTAGAGCGGACGCGGGTTCGATTCCCGCCTCAAGATCATAATTTTCCGAAATTCTGTTTCTAACCACCAAAATCTTGTACTTCTGTATTATATTATTTATAATGTATGGCACACAAGAGGGCGGCCCAGCGCTTTACTTAACTCCTGGGAACTAGTAAATGCACACTAGAATTACGTGCTGATCCCCCATGTGAGGCCGGTCGCGTCGGGGGTGAGTTTTAGGGAGCAACAATCTTCTTATACCAGCAATATTGCGACGCCCGATAATTATGGCAATAGGCTCGCCACCTATACATGAGACCTAACGTAATTGGCAAAAACTGGGTGTTAATTCTCCTCTGGTCTGCCTACCCCTTCGGGGATGTAGGCGTGATTTATGTATGTATGTATATATGCACCTCCACAATAATCAAAACCAAAAGTAGGAAATATACCTAAGAGCAATTTTTTCATTAGCGAAGAATCATCAAGCATCAAACATCCAAGTGCATCAAACAATTAATTAAATAGCCTGCTTAATTACCGACATTGTTATGTCTACTTAAAATCCGCTAAAGATTAAGTTAGTGTCCATTCACACCGACAGGAACGGCGCGGATAATACGCTCGGAGCCGACCAAACAGTCATAGATTTAGGGCCTGTTTCACAATCGACAAGTAAGTTCGGAGTAGCTTACTTGGCACACATATTGACATATATTTCATATTCCAACTGTTAAATGATCTGCCAAGTAAGCTACTCAGAACTTACTTGTCGATTGTGAAACATGCCCTTAGTATTATAACATAGCTTAATACGTACCATGTGGCTACTTATTTTACTTATATTAATAAATAAAAAAAGCCGTATCACATAGACTGGCTAGAAGCAGATGAGTAGGTACGTAATCAGAGGCAGCCAATCGGCTACTCTTATTATTTCAAAGCGCGTTAGGTTTTCTCTCAAGCTTTCTGAATAATAAAAGAAGTAAAATGTAACAAAAATGACAAGAATTGAGAAAGGGATGCTCGCATTGTTTGGTCACGTCGAAAGAATGAATGAAAGGAGAATGATTAAAAGAATTTATATGGCGGAAGTGAATGGAGAAATGTGAAGGGGAAGGCCTAGGCTGATCTTTCATAATCAAATTAAAAGTCTATTAAAAAAACGACAGTACAAGACGGCCGCGTGGTGACGGAAGAGTAGAATACAATTGTCACTACCCCAAATCTCTCCCGTGGGTGTCGTACAAGGCGACTAAGGATAAATCAGTCATGAGAAATGGGCAGCAGCGTTCCTCTTATACCACCTAGCAATGTACCCACTGCGACTTTTGTACCCGTAAATGGCAATAGGCTCGCCACCTATTACATGGGACCTATCTTAACGTGGGTGCTAGTTCACCTCTGCCTACCCCTTCGGGGATATAGGCGTGATTTATGTATGTATGTATGCAGATCAAGACTATACGAAACCGATGGTCACGCATGAAGAGATTAATGAGATTGGATGAAGCGAAAGAAGTGTGTAAGGATCGTAGCAAGTGGAAAGAAGTGATCTCTGCCTACCCCTGTGGGAGAAAGGCGTGTCACATACTTAATGTGTTTGAAATGTAAAAATAAATCTTAATACAAGAATTCAAAATTCGCATTTAAACGTGATAAAATCTGCTCTCCTCTCCTCTCCGGTCTGTATGAACGGACACTAAGAATGGGCGGAAGGTGCGCGCGCGCACGCTATGCCGCATGCCTTGATAATCGCGACATCTTGGGAACCCTTAGTTTCACAGAACTCGGTAATTGTAGAAGTGACGCCCATAATAATATGTGAAAGGGCTTAGTAGAGAAAAGAATTGCACGGCCCAGCGCCTAATTAAGGGGGGGAGTTTGTTATCTGCGCTTTTATCAAAATATAGGGAGTGCAGCCCGACTAGCAGGACCACCGAAACACGATTTGATATAGACATTTATCGTTTGCCGTGTGGTGACGGCCGAGTAGAATACAATGGTCACCACCCTAAATCTCTCCCGTGGGTGTAAACCGTACAAGGTGACTAAGGATAAAACAGTGTGGGTGTCGTACAAGGCGACTACCTAAGGATAAAACAGTGATGAGAAATGGGCAGCAGCGTTCCTCTTATACCACCTAGCATGTACTGCGACTTTTGTGCCAGACATAGTTGGCAAAACGTGGGTGCTAGTTCACCTCTGCCTACCCCTGCGGCGATATAGGCGTGATTTATGTATGTATGTATTTATTGTATAGAGCTGTCAAAAACCTATGGATCTTTGACAGTTCAAAGCGATAAATGGCTATATCATATCGTGCTTCGGTGGTCATGCTAGCCGGGCAAATGTTGCATTAATAAGCCCTATTAAACTCTATTTTCAAGGAGCTTTGGTCATGTTATCCAGATACTAATTGGGTATGTATTTGGACTCAAGTAAAACGGAAATGTAAGCAAAGCCGTTGGTTCTGGGTCTGGCTACATCTGCAATCGTTAATACCACAGGTTAAGACCTATCAACCCGCACTAGGCCAGTGTACACCTGAGACCCAGCAGTAGAGACATTAAAAACACCATGAAGTATCTGCTTGGTGGAGGGTAGGCGGTAAAACCTAAACTTACCTAACTACCCTACATTCAGAAATACCCGATTTAGATATACTCGCATTGGACCACACATATGTACTACACATATACATATACTAATAGCTATGGCGAATAATTTATTCTTGTTAAACAAGACAACTACTATTAAAAGCAGTACACAATTTTCTGTTCTAAATTGTGTACTGCTTTTAATAGGAAGGGGAAGGTTTGGCGGATCTTTCATAATCAATTAATTGAAAGAATGACAGGGCCCGGTCAATTGTACGCGAAACTGATGGGCATGCTGACGTTAACGAGATTTGACGAAGCGAAAGAAGTATATAAGGATCGTAGCAAGTGAAAAGAAGTGATCAATGCCTACACAAAAAAAAAATCAATAAATACCTAAAGCTAACCAAAATTCCCAATGCAAACAAAACCTGCTGAAATAATCGAAATACTTTCCGCCACTGTCGCAATTACGTCTGATTAAAGAGCTCCTATAAAATGCATAGGTAATAAGCTTTAGTTCGTGATAAACTTTTACGACTTACATAAAACAAGGAGCTACCATTTACAACCCCAGGGCAAAACTTCCGTTGGGCAAAGCCAAGCCGATTGCCGCTATAAAAATGGAATTGGTGTGTTTTAAAATATAAATCACGCGCATTATAATATTAAAGTTGGATCGTCGCATGGTAATGAAAAACCCTCAATCGCTCGTCCGGTAATGGAGAAATAACAGTTTTACTCTCAAATTACACTAGTTTACGCGTAAAGGTCACAGTCATTTCGATTAACTCAGGGCTGTGCTTGAGTAATGTACTGTACGTTTGTCACAATTTGTTAGGTGCATATTTTAATGAGAATTGACTGATACATTTTCGGCCTGGGTTTTCACGAAACCAATACTACAGTGTAATTTTTTATAGCAACAAGCAGAAAAAATTACAGCAATGTAACAAATAAAAATGCCTAAGTATACAAGTCATTATTTAGCGTGGGCTATTAATGTATTTAAACAATTAGTTATTATGAAGATCCCATTGGCGATTAACATTCATCTCTGTTTAAATGTAAGAAACTAAGCAGAACGAAGTACCAATAAGTAATTATCGGCGGTGAACTCATACCGAATAATTATTATTATAACTTTGGCAGTTATTAAGACATCAACGCGAACGAAGCCGCGAGTAAAACCTAGTAGGTACCTACTATGATATACCTAGGCATGACAGCTCAAGTTGAAGCTACCGACATAAAAGAGTGACAACCCTAGGTTTGACAGTTAATACATTTTTTCATATGACAAAGAAAGCGAAAGATCACTACTCTGTTGCTTGCTGGTAATACACGTATTACGAAATGTGAACGAAAATTGCAAGCGCTCCCCGCGAACGTTTCCGTCGAAATTGCCAGCTAATTGTCATAAGAACAGTTGAAACTACAGTTCGTACCTATTCCTATGATAGCCTGTAACATTATCTAGTTGTAATTTTTGTCATTATCCTTCGTTGTGACCTTGCAAAGCGTTCGGAGAGTACTTATTAAAAGCGGAAAAAAGGACAAAGATCACAATAGTACATTATATACCAAGGGCCATAAAACAAAGAAAGTTTCAGATTGCATGTATTTGACATTTTCGATTAAATGCGATCTGAGGCAGGCAAGCTTTTGGTGTTCGTCGCATTTGATGGTAAGTGATGATTATATCGAACCCGGGACCTGTGTATCTTAATTCCGGTGGGCGAGCCACAGCCACTAGACCACCACAGAGGCGGTTAAAAAATACATACATACATACATAAATCACGCCTATATCCCCGAAGGGGTAGGCAGAGGTGAACTAGCACCCACGTTTCGCCGATTATGTTAGGTCCCATGTAATAGGTGGCGAGCCTATCGCCATATATCGGGCACAAAAGTGTCGCAGTACATTGCTAGGTGGTATAAGAGGAACGCTGCTGCCCATTCCTCATCACTGATTTATCCTTCGTCGCCTCGTACGACACCCACGGGAGAGATTTGGGGTGGTGACAATTGTATTCTACTCTGCAGTCACCACACGGCATTTAAAAAATGAATGCTTCAAAAAGCCTTATCATCATCACTAGCCTTATTATTTTCCTTGGTATATATCCTTGGGCTTGGCTATATCTATAGGCTTGTTCAGTTATTACCAGTGACGTAATCATAGGTAACCAATCATCATCATTATCACCAGTCCTTTGATGTCCCCACCGCTGAGGCACAGACCTTGCCTATGGAAGAATACCTATAGGGAGAATGGCCCATTACCCACCACGTTGGCCTGGTGCGGATCGTTGAGTATTAACGACTGCACACGCTGAACCAACAGACCTAAACGACAGATATCTAATTAGCAAAATCAACCACTGCGAATCACTCTCTCACGTTTTGGCCAAAATAAAATGAAGGGAACACTTTTTAACATTAAATTCTAATGATTGATGATGATGACCCCGGCAATTATTAAAGACAATTTCTTTTCAAAATCTTAATTAAGTGCCATAAACACGAACAGCTTACATTTAATTAGTGGTTGCAATGGAAGTGTTTGATGCCAGAATCACTCGAAGTCCAAAATAATTCAAGTCACTGCATTGTTTTTCAAGCCAGCCACCGTGGATTCGTCAGTTATTAAATATGTCAAGAGTTTTAAGCCCCTGATAAATTATAATTGTATTAAGTCATATGCGATAACGTGTAAATGGTATAATATATTTATAGCGTTTAAGTAGTGATTTATTATTTGTAACTTTCTTTTCGTATGTTTTCCAAGTAAAGTAAAATAAAAAAATGGGAATAATCTTATTGACTACAAATAGCTAATTATTCATACAGTCATATCAAGATAGATCATTATTTTATCTTCTCTTTTCCATGCTGGCCTGGAATCGAAAAAGAACATGTGCCTACTGACTCCAGGGATATAGCAAAAGTAGACCTAAGGGAGATTGCCCATACAAGCAGCCAAAACCTTGAACAGGGGTTGGCTTATGGTCCATTCTCCCTATCATCCGCAGGGAAATCAATGGGGACTTAAAAGAACTGGTTAACAAGTTGTCCATGTCATTATTGTAGTAGCTCGATTCAATATTTTCCATCCAAAAATTATGCCACGTAATCAGAAAAACACAACTATGTTTTGTTGACGATCAGTTTCGATCGATTCCACAATTGCAACCTCATCAATTCCGTTAAAAAATTAAACCACTCAACTCAGGCACGTCCGGTTGATAAGCCCATGCCAATTTCGATTTGAGTCGATTAATTCGCTCTCCGTGTCGTTAAAGGATGAGATCGTAACTGATCCTCGTAAAATCTGTTCTAAGGTGACTCGATAATAGTCGTATTTTTGAAAGCCTCCGTGGTCTAGTGTTTTGCCCACCGGAGTTATTATCACGCCTATATCCCCGAAGGGGTAGGCAGAGGTGAATTAGTACCTACCCACGTTTCGCCAATAAGGTTAGGTCCCATGTAAGGTGGCGAGACAATTGCCATAAAATAATATATCGGGCACATAAATCGCTGTATATTGCTAGGTGGTATAAGAGGAACGCTGCTGCCCATTCCTCATCACTGATTTATCCTTAGCCGCCTTGTTAGAGACCCACGGGAGCGATGGGGGTGGCGGGTGACAATTGTATTCTGCTCTGCCGTCACCACACGGCTGGAAAATCTGGAAAAATAATACTTTTTATCGTAGCCCACTCTATTCAACTCGCACTTCCGAAATGATATAAATTGGACACATTACAAATCGAAATAACAACTTAACTTACATTTTATAGTGCAATCATAATGTTATACCTATTCATCGCTTAAAATAGAAAGTATTTCGATAAACAAACGCGGCTCTTGTTCAAAATATATCTCACCGTATCTACATATACTGCATTCCTTACGATTCAATTACAAAACAGAAACATTTACTTAATTACGGTCCGCTTGTATCATTACTAGTAAATTTTCCCCGAAAACGACCTTAAATCCGTTCATAACTAAAATTTAATACTTACTAAACGTATAATTATCGTACACGCCTAGCTTAAACGAATACACGCTCTAGTAACAATAAAATTAGGTCCAATTTCAAATAAACCTCCTCATACACAATTACTTTTGAAACGTGGCAAAGTGAACTGAACTTTTTCCTTTGGTGATAAAGAATTTTTCTGCTTGTGTGGTGTGGTATTAAAATGATATAGATAATCTGTAAGATAAAATGGCTGCCGTTAGACATCAGGTCAATTAAGACGGACATCAAAAATATTTCACCTGGTAGTTTGACGAAATTACTTCATTTTGTTTGGTAAATTAAGAACAGGTTAAGGTTAAAAAGGGTTTATAGTAGACGTATGCTTCTAAATAAAGAAAAAAGTAGATTACATAGATCAAGATTTTTGGGGGGTTTTGGCTTGGTATCTTTAGACCTTTGAGTCACATCTCCATTTAAAAAGGGTCATTCTTCGTTAGATATTGAAATGAAAATGCAAAAAGGAAAATGAATATTTCATACTTTTTAATGAATTGGGAGTGTTTGGCGCGAATAGAACTGAAACAATTTTTGAATTATTTAAACAAAAATCTAGCTAAGATTATAATAATAAAAAAAAATACAAAAATTATATATTTGTTAGTATAAAAATTAATTAATTATTGTACCTATAATTATGGTGTAATGTATGAATTTAATTTAGTTATATAGTTTAATCTAATGACGATTGTTAATGAAATACTTTTCTTTATTTTTTTTCGAATTGTAGTTTTATATAATGCGTGTGAGAATTTGAATTTAGATTCTAATTATTATTATTATTTAAGGAAATTTACGAATTTATAAGTAGTAGGCAATAGTTGCCCCTCATGTTTGCTGTGCCCTAGCAGGGCGTCACTTGTACTGTAACAAAAACTCTGCAACACCTTTTTTTAAACATGTGACTTGAAATGTACGAACAAATAAATAAATAAATAAATAAATAAAGTACATTAAAAAATATGCTTATTTTATTTATTTAGTTCTTGACAGACTTTAGCAATTTTTTTCTTTTCCTTGCGATTTTGACTGCGCCATTTCGTCAAAACCTCTAGTAACCCTGCAAACATAACAATCGTTCAACGTAGACACAAATCATGTTTACTTTATTCTGCATGACACTTTGATGTTCCCGAAGCCAGCAATAAAATTTCCCTCGCATCTCAATCATACATAAATTTATCAGGAATCAAAGATTGTTTGTTTACGGGTTTGCCATCCACCACAGTATACCCAGAACAGTAATACGTCTTCATACAAACTGGCCGCTGCCCATTAGCTTGTGTGCTTTCGTGCGGCGCCGTGTACGCACGCACTGTAACGCACACATTGACAAAAAATACGGGGGCATAAGCACAGTATGGAACCAGTAGTTTATCTGCGGCCTGTCGGCGAGCTATTAGCCTCCTCTGCGTTGACGCTAGGATTGTAAATAAAGCGCGCGTATACACGCGCGATCACACCGAACTCCCCCCCAATAGGCCCCCGTATTCCTCCGTATTTTATGTCAATGTGGGTGTTACAGTGCGTGCCTACACGGCGCAGAGTACGAAAGCACACATTCTAATAGGCAGAGACTAGTTTGTATGAAGACATATTACTGTTTATAATGTGGCATAAGGGTTCAAGGCGATTGCACTTTCGCTCGCTGCTCGTCGCCACTTTAGTTACAACCGTAGCGTCAACGCAAGAGTAGGCTAATAACTCTCCAACATACATACATATACATAAATCACGCCTATATCCCCGAAGGGGTAGGCAGAGGTGAACTAGCACCCACGATTCGCCAATTATGTTAGGTCCCATGTAATAGGTGGCGAGCCTATTGCTATTTATCGGGCACAAAAGTCGCAGTACATTGCTAGGTGGTATAAGAGAAACGCTGCTGCCCATTCCTCATCACTGATTTACCCTTAGTCGCCTTGTACGACACCCACGGGAGAGATTTGGGGTGGTGACAATTGTATTCTACTCTGCCGTCACCACGCGGCCATCTCTCCGACAGGCCGCAGATAAACTACTGTTCTGGGTATACTGTGCATCCACGCGGTCTACGTCATGCATAGCATGCGATCGTGATTCGTGCGTGGACGCGTGTAGCACGCACGCAACATGCGCGTAACAGCTGACAATAACGAGGTCTGATTTGTTAGATAACCAGCATTTTATAAGAGACAGTTCTATAGAGTGTATTGATAACAGTAAACTACTTTTATTTGCACTAGATACCGGTCCATTCGTAGACGCAATAGTCGGTTTGCTAGGTCGAGTGGTCAGATCGGTGGATATCGGCAACGAGGTCCCGGGTTCGAATTCTGTTAGGGGCAAAAGTGATTTTTTTTTTGAAGGACCTAGGCTGTTGGCCGAGAGGCCTTTACAGCATCTACCGGGTTTTTTGAGGAAGGCGAAGACCTTGACCTAAAGCCAAACGTGTCCTCAAGCCTTGCAGTCGAGCACTCCCTGTGAGGGCCTTCACGGCAGGCGTCCCCCGTGGGTGGACGGCATCTCCCGAGGGAGATATACTGCCGCGGAGAGCCTCACAGGGCGCCCGAGTCGGAGCTTGGATCGGCAGGCCTGAGGGTGCCTCTAAAGGCGCGGACCTCGGCTCAGGCGTGCCGTGTAGTGGGGGAGGGGGGGGCAAAAGTGATGACCACAGACTTTTGTTGACGAGACAAGGTTGTTTATTTGATTTATGACGACATGACAATTACGGTATGATAAGAAAGACTTATCAGTCAAACTATTCATTCAATAAAGGAGTGATTTTCATGCCAATATTTTGTTCTCATTTTTATTGTGAACCCACAATGCCTTATAAAAATCAAAATTTTCTATTATTATACCACATACCCCGATTGCCAAGTTGATCGGTCAATTATGAATATCAAATCAATAGTTTATTTGCACAACACACAGTTATAAAAAGATAGTATATTTCCAATATGAATAGAACGTTATCTTATAATCCGTGCCGTTTCAACCTTTAGATGGAAGTGGTAATTAAGTTGCCAATGTAATTTTAGGGTTAAGTGATAATTAACTGCTGCACTCAGAGACGTCAATTAGCGTTAATGATTATGTGTATGTAATACAAAAAATGACAATTCAAAATCAGTCGCTATTCTTGCCGGGTATATAAGTCAATTTATAGAATTAAACAAAAAATGCCATTATGTAATCATTAAAGTTAATTGACGTCTCTGAGTTTAGCAGTATGACAATGAAAATTGCAAAAAGGGTTAAGTTGTGACCCTTCTGTATTTATTAAACTATGTATTATTATAATAATTATAAATAACCCTGCTACAAGGTATCCAGTCAAATTCTTAACTGAAATGTCTAAAAAATCTAAACCATGCGACATGCATCGACCGCGCAACGGTCAAATTTTTAACTGCCCTGTCGTTACATCGTAAAGGGGTGAAACGGAAGGGTGATCGGCCGTCCAAATTATGATTCTGGACATAATTCATGCCACGGGACGGGCTTCTGCAAGATGCAGCGATTATATAAATACGCGCTGGAAAAAAATTACATGTAACTTTTGAACGCGTTCAATTGGCAGCTGTTATGGTCCTTTTAATCCACTAAAAACAAAAACATTATGTATAGGTACATATTGAATGTATACATAATGTATACATATTCAATATATTGAAAGAAAATTAATAAAAAATAATGCTAAATTCTAATAAATATTATAGCAAACCTTATAATTCACTACACGCAGACGACTTTACATTGCCAAATTTTAAGTAAATATACCAATTATTTTAATGGTAATTTATTAGAATCTTTCGCCTTATAAGCCTCCTTAGGTAGAAGATATGACTGCTACCAAAGACCAGACTAACTCCCACCCTTCATTGTTGATGATGTATTGATGTTTCATTGTGAACCATCGTCAGAAAGAATCATGACAATACATTCAAAGATATTGCGTAATAACATTTTGAGTAAACATTAGGGACTTGGTATTTTTAATCGTTCATGCACGATGTCTTTTCTCGGGTTGGTACAGAAAGCATTTAATTTTTTTCTTAAGAAAAATATTATAGTCACATCGCGCATTAACCTCTTCATCAAGCATGTTCGTCCAACAGGTAGCTGACATAATTTTTTATACCTTTAACGGACAAGAAAGATTAGCCGGACCAGATACAATTGTGCGGCATAATTTTATTGTTTTAATTAAGAACTCGTTGAGGAGTTTTGGTTAAAAAATCTCTTATCTTTAACTCGAATCGGACTCGAAAGTTATGCAAGGATCTTGAGTATATTTGTATTTAAGTGTCTTAAACATTTGCAATCAATGCGCAAGTATTTAAGTGCAAAATCGCATAAAGTTAAGTTAATATCATTACAATAGGCGAAAGTTGGGTGCCTCTGATCATTCGACCATACCGGCAATCAAATGAGTGCTATTTATATAAAAAAGGAAAGTTTTACTTACAATAGGATTAATTATATTGCAATATACGGGATACTTATACTTACACTTATAAATCAAGCCTACTTATCCCCAAATGTGAGGTAGAGGTGAATTCACATCTACGTTTCGCTAATAATGTTAGATCCTATTAGAGGGCAACTTATGTGATATAATATATTGAGGGATGGGCAGTAGCGTCACCATCTAGCAATTTACTGCGGTAAAAGTTCCCAGTTAATAGCGATAGACTCGCCCCATAAACATGAGACCTGAAAAAAGCTGAAGGATTACATGGGATCTAACATAATTATTACTATAACATAACTAACTTGGTAATTCGATCCCAGTAAATAAAACTCTTTTCTTTTCTTAAAAACAGGACTATTCATTTGTTTGCCGGTATTGTCATATGTAGCTAGTACCCGCTTTATCTAAGATCTAAGTTTTGTTTTGTTTTGCACGGCATGACGCCATTATATTTTTTTAATCATAGAAGCAACACGAATAACATTAGCAAAACTTACACACTGCCAGCTGTCACCACTTACATATTATTTTGAACTTAATTCCAAATTAATTACTTTAATAAACATGTCCAATGTCATAATAATCGTATGCAACAGGCTGTCGTGTCACACCGTTCGTGAGCACGTGGACCGGTGTATTAGCATGCGGCGTGACGCGGCGTCGTTCTAATATAATAATAACGACGCGTGCGCACGCTGCGCGATTGGCCGACGCAGGGCCGCATTAAGGCTGCATTTCCACCATGTCTACAGGGCTAGGTTTTAGATTGATGAGTGTGACGGGAGAGCAGAATACAACTGTCGCTACCCCCATTCTCTTTCGCGGGTGTCGCACAAGGCAACTGAAGGTTAAGACAGCGATGAATAATATGGGCAGCAGCTCAACGTAGTTATATTGCTGGAAAGATTGTGGTGTGTAAATTGAATTCGGCTCTGCCGTCACCACACCGCATTCTCTGACGAATAATCATCATCTTGCCTTTATCCCAATTTCATTTGAGGTCGGCACAGTATGTTTTTTTCCATTCACTTCTGTTAGCTGTCAATCTCCTCATTCACTCATTAATATTCATGTCGCATCGCACGCAATCCATCCATAAACGATTCCCTTTTATCTTCTATGTCGAAGGTGCTACTTTCAAACTTCCTCTTATATCTATCTCAACATTTTCGTCTGCTGCTACATGTAATTTTCTTTCGTCAGTCCTCTTCACAGCATTCATAATAATAACTTACAATTCCTTGATATATTTTTATTGTGTGAAATAAATACAAATAAAAAGTATAATTTTGGCATTATTACTTTTTGCCTGAATGCGGCCCCGCGCTAATCACCTACGCGATGGCCCAAACAGCGGGTGCCGTAAGATGTTTTTCTGTAAACTAGCGGCGACAATGACGGCGGAGGTGTCAAACGGCCTCAACCCTTTACCGCCGCAACATATGCGCCCGCGCAGGGTGCTTCCGGTTGCGTGGCGTGCGCAATAGATACAATGTCGCATCGGGTGGTTTGGATACATATTATTGTTATTGTATTGTAACTTTCACTGATATTGTTAGAACTGATTCCGTGTTTCTAGCACCATAAAGTAGTTTTGATTTTTATTTGTATATTTACATTAGGTATATACCTACCTAATTATTGAAAACGGATTTTTTTTGATAGAACAGGGGGGCTAGACAAAGTAACACACCGACAAAGATAACGAAGTTCGATAAAGCAAAATGTATGGGATTTGACGTTAGTCGTCGTGAAATCACGTGACCAAAATCGTCTTCGTAAGTTCCTAGTTATGTTGGTAGCGCAAGCTAAGACGCAGTAGATACCAAAGTAATATGGCCGATCGTGACGAACTTCGACACGTTATCGTTATGAAACGATTGCCACTTGGCTACGGGCCCAGATGCTTAAACCACTTGGCCTTTTGGACGAGTGGTATAAAGGTATCTGCCCGGAGTGCAGAGGAGGCAGGATTGATAATTTTTCGAAATTTAAGAGTATTATTTTTCGAAATTTTCCTAACCACAAGTTTTTTGTAGCATAATGTAGGTATACATATAAGTTTTTAGTAATGAAAGTAATTACCAACAAATTTTAAGTGGATTTTTCTTTGATACTTTGCTAGGTATTATAGTCACGTAAAAAGAATGAGGGAAAAAAGAAAGACAAAACGGTTTGCAGAAACTTTTTAGACAAAATTGAAGGGGAAAATTAGACGGATACCTGTCTGATAACAACCCTCTTTTGGGTATGCTGTTGTTGGTGGTTTGCCCTCCACCATTCGGGTGCCCCGAGGGGCATATTGCTCTACTACACCGGGCAATCTGCCTTATTCGATCCTGAAGACACCCCTGGGGTGAATCGGGGTTGGCATATTCTATGTTATTGTTTGCTCCCAGGCCAATAATGGAAGACCACCATCAGGACAATAAATTATCGATTTTTTTCTGACTTCAGCACAATCAGGCCCAAGTTTTATTAAAGGGCTGAAAAATAAGCCCAAGCACGAGCAGTCTGGACTCTTACCACCAACTCTAAACGCGACTCAATTCCCATTGTTAAAATGAGACAACGCTATAAGCCGAGTAGAGTGGCGTCGCGTTTTGTCACCCGCGTTTGGATCGCACTAATTTTTCATGGTACGGCCACAGGGCCTGTTTTATAAGATGACAGAAAAATAAGCCTACACGCGAGCAGTCAGTCACCTAGGCAGTTAGTTCGTCCGTTCCCGAATTACGGAACAAAAAACGATCGCTCTAATGACACACAAACCGCCCTTTGTTCACCGGCGCGTGCGCACCAAAGGTGTATTTCCGTCATCGCCGACACAGCAATGACGCATGTGACGCAACCTGGCGCTTGCACATTTCACTGCCAATTGTCGGACCCGCCATTGTGACGGACACGTTTCGTCCTTGCACCTTTGCCGCAATTGTGTCCGCCAAGATGCGTAATGTGTGCAATGCAATGTGACAGTAATTCCCGGAGCATTTGACGGAAGCTGCTGTGAGCATGGCAAAAAGTATTGTTGTGCGGTTTTGAGTCGGTGATTGATAGCGTTTCTATTGGATGTGTGATTCCTTTTCTCAAGTGGACTAACTCCTAAATACAGAATACATTAAGTGAAAAATACCTGTCAGATTTTTTTATGGAAAACTTAAATATTAAGCAAGCCTCAAACTTTGAGTAACGTTTCAGTATTCGAGGGCAAGTTCTATAAAATATTATGTATATTGTAGTTATACCTATAAATAATACTGTTTTAATATAATAGGCAATGTTAATAAGACAATTATAAAAATACAGGCGATGTTGGTAACAATTAAAATTATATTCGTAATAAATACCAAGGTCAAGGGGGCCCAAAGCAGGCGTACGTAGACAACGATTTATAACGGGTTGCATCGCTCCTCTTATACTACCTAGTAACTTATACTGTGATTTATGTGTCCGATATTTGGCAATGAGCTCGCCCTAAGTAATTGACGAAACGTGGTTAATTCACATCTGCCTACTCCTTTGGAAATAAAATACTTAGCCGTGATTTATTCAAATTTGTATAACATTCGTCTTCTCCCTGCCCTGTTCCCAGTCTATCTGGGGTCGGCGCAGTATGTTTCCTCTTCCATCCATATCGATCAGACGTCATCAAACCATCCAAACTTGTATAACATGAACAGAACAAAAAATACCGACACACACGACGAATAAAACAATAATAGAAGCTGTAATAAAAAAAAGACTTTCCTCGACCTTAAACAATAGTTAATCTAATATTATAATATAATTATGCCGACGCGTCGCGTGCGCAGATCACGACGTAAGGGCACGCGAACACGGTCGTGCGACGCGCGCCCGATCCTGTCACGGCTGCTCGTGTTAATCGCGCACTTAATTAGTATTAGGGACCTCTTGTTCAACATCTCCAATTGGTGTACGGAATTTCAATGGGCTTTCGGAAATTAATATTATTATAGGTATGTCGTACCCAATTATATGTTTAATGTTAGCCGTGTGGTGACGGCAGAGTAGAATACAATTGTCACCATCCCAAATCTCTCCCGTGGGTGTCGTACAAGGCGACTAAGGATAAATCAGTGATGAGGAATGGGCAGCAGCGTTCCTCTTATACTAGCGTCCTGACAATGTACTGCGTCTTTTGTGCCCGATAAATGGCAATAGGCTCGCCACCTATTATAATACATGGGACTTAACATAATTGGCGAAACGCGGGTGAGAATTCACCTCTGCCTACCCCTTCGGGGATATGGGCGTGATTTATGTATGTATGTCGTAGCCAACTAGCATAATTAGCAGTTCAAACAACAGCCTAGCCTCCTCCTTTACTAATTCTATAATGGCACAAATTACTGATTAAATTACTGTTCATTAGTTCCTAAATTAACCTAACCTAACTATATAACTTACTAACCCATGTCGGCAAATAGGATTTTTGCCTGGCTGGATGTTGCATATCATTCAGGCCGCTAGTTGTACGACGCTGTTTAATAGAGGCTAGGCTGTTGATTGAACGACTAATTAAGCTAGTTGGCTGCGACATACATTCACATACACACAAATCATACCCAAAGAGAGTTGGAGTCAGGGAGTTATTGGGATGACAACATTTTAATGCATACTGCTCAAGGTTTTGACTTTTTCTCGTTTGAGGTTTTACAGCCGGCTGCCTGCCTGCCACCATCCTTCTTTCGGTATGCTGTTATTGGTGGTTTGCCCTTAACCATTCAGGTGCTTATTTGGTCTATACCGGGCAATCTCCCTTTGTCGACTTTTACGATAACCCCATGGGGCCTAGCCAAGTGGATTATCTATTCGAACGCATAGAAAACAAAAGTATGAAACTGACGTATTGCTTTCTCTGTAATACGTCAGTTTCATACATTTTGCATATTCTACGTTTTTTTTTTATTTGTTTAAACAAACAAACGATATTTGTATAAACAGCGTGAACAGTAATTATTATTAGGCGTCTGTTGAAAGAGGGCCATTGCCAATTATGGGTCATTTGGATTCTTCATCAGTTTCCACCGCCGTCTCTCATTCATATGCATGTTTTTTTTTCAATCGGAACGCGCGATAATGACATCGATACGTAAACGGTTCAACGCTGCCTCGTTAGAGACGGACGGTGAGTCCTTGGGTTTACAATTAGGGGCGTTAACGAGGTGCGTCGTTAGACGGTGTGCACTGCCCTAATGCGCGCTCGGGCGATGTGTGTAATAGCCTTTATGTGTTCCATACGAGCAATTACCTACACCGCGCACGGTCTTTTGTGGGAACGACTGACGAATGTGTTGTTGGGGGATATACGTTTCGGGACCCTTCCCGCATCAAGCATCCGCATAATTTTTCAAACTTTTTCTAACCACAATTGAATTTCATTTGTAGCAGACAGAATACAATTGTCACCACCCCCATCTCCTGCTGGTGTCGTACAAGGCTACTAAGGGTAAAGACAGCGTTGAGCGCCCGCAGCAGCGTCCCTCTTATACCTCAAAGCAATATACTGTGATTTATGAGCCCGATAGACGGCAATAGGTTCGCCACACAGACATATATCTGTGGTTCGCCACCTATTACACGGGACCTAACTTAACTGGCGAAAAGTGGGTGCTTAATATACTTCTATAGATATTATATCATTATTATTAGTATAGGTAGTGTTTAGGGTGTGCACAGAATGAGCCCGAAAGGGCGGGCGCAGGTGGCTGTCCGGTGACATATCCTAACGGATGACCCCGGATGGCTGCCATAGTGTGCTTTGGCTGGATGCCCGGAGAGGGTATTGTTTAGGGTGTTAGTTATTTCTGTTCCATGTTTTATATAAAAAAGCGTCATCAACTAAGTCTTCTCGTACCTATAGGTATTTAGGACCTACATTTATTATTGGTATTAACAAAATTTGGTAGAATTTAGTTGGTAAATTATTTCGCACGTAGAAAAATAGCTGGTTGAATGTGGAACTTCCTCTTAAAATCTTGAAAGCATTTTGGGCAGATGCACGTAATAAATTAGAAAAATAGTAGGTAGACACTAAACTATAGGCTGGAAGATATTTAATGATGAAACTAATAAATTGAGCTACGGTGTTCAATGTCACCGGATCACTATTAACTATTTCCCGCGCATGCGCAACAGATCTTAAACATTCTGAGCACTGAAGGGCGGCAAAAGTAACAATCTTAACGGTACAACTCCAAAACCGGCTTCATTTCAAATCGATCCCTTTCGCTTACAGAATAAGGGTGCTAATGCCACAGAGCGCTTTGTCGAGAGCTAACGCAAAATTGTAGGGTAAGAAGTGAAATTTCAAACATAATTAGGTGTGGCATTTATCAAACTGCGCCAAGAACACGTGTTGATTGTCAACGCTTCCGAATACGGTGGCACTGAAAAAATTTCGTTCGAGGGTAGACACGAAAAAAAAAACCGGTCCCACATTCCGGGACTAAACGCGTAAATTTCTGTGCTAATTGGATAGCTGTACCTAGGTAGTGACGGATGTTGAGTATAGGTACAATTAAAATCAAACGTGTTCCCCAGGGCACTGTCCCTTGGCACATGAGTAAATAACATAATAATAATGGTCTTTCAACATTGTTCTTTCCATAATTATCCGTACTTTTATCACGACCACCATTCCGGTGTGATGAATGATATGAAGCAAAACGGGAGTGGATAGCTTAACGACGTCGGAACGATAAGAACAACCCCGAATGATGATTCGATAACAAACGGGAACAACCAAATCATCGCGTATTATCAATTGCATTGATGTTAAAAATTGTCACAGAACAGTTTCCAATAGCATTTTGTACTGAAGACAGTATGAGTATGAACTATACTAATTTATTACGAGTGGATATGGCGTCAACAAACTTATCTTTATACAGAATGTTTGCATTTTCAAATGGGACATGCATATTTAAATTATTTAATCTGTTCTACAGTAATCACACTCACGTGTGTCGACAGCTGCGGCCGAAACCGGAAAATCGTAATACCGCCATTCGTATTACTTAAAAACACCGCAAACCGTCAAAAAACGCAATTTTTCACAGTCTCGAAAACAAAATATTTGGAGCGTACGTAATTTGTTTAATTTTTTTTATGACTACGGCCCGATTGCCTCGTGTCTGCGCTGTAAAGGTAAAAGTCACGCACCTATTAATTCATATTAGCGTTCTATTTTTAAGGTTTTTAAAAAAGAATCGCGGCTGTGCGGCACCGGTCTCTCTTTGCCGAGGCGGACTTTGATTGAAACTCGAAACTGGCGTGAGACCTTTTGAAATTGGAATACGTTCTTTAATTGACAGTTGTTTTTTTTTAGAAACTCTAGCTGAATCATAGTTGTTACCCCCTCCAGGGAAACCCGCCATTTTGAATTTCGCGCGCTTACGTCACCTGGCGGCCCCCCCACCACTTGCAAAAACGGCGCGTCTTTTTAAAATGAAAATATCTCTAAAATGTTGTATGAAAGCTATTTTATAAATGTTGTGTTTCCGAAATCGTTATGAAACAAGCTATCTAGTGTATGTACACATTAATACAATTATACTGGAAATATGTTATTAATTCTATGTTGAAATGTATTTTTGAAATTTTTGACAGTTCTATGAAAACACAAAGGCAGCTCGAGTAGGTACAACTAGTGAATCATTCAATTCAGTTAAAATGGCGCCGTTTGGTTGTCATGTGTCATTATATGCCGTCCTTGTTCTTTTCTTTACGCGTTGCATAAGTTAGAGCAGTAATAGATAAAATAAATCGCGTGAGTTGTGCTTTAATACAATGTAGGAGCGATCGACCTCCTGGAGGCGGCTTGACAGATGTGCGGTTTTTGACATCGACCTCAATGAGGTGGCGTGACAGACGAGGGGCTAATGCAGTAAAGCTATTCATCCTTCAGAATAAAGTAAATGGTATAATAAGTTTTTTTGCTTGAAAAACTTAAATTTAAATAAATCGCTCCAATTTGTCCCCGAAGGGTCAGGCTGAAGTAAATTTACTCCTAAGTTTCTCCAATTATGTTAGATCCCATGTAGTAGAGCCTATTGCCATCAATCGGGCTTGCAAATCGCAGTATAAGAGAAATGTTGCTTACACTTAGTCGCCTTGTACCACACCCACGGGAGAGATGGGGGTGGTGACAATTGTATTCTACGTTGTAAATTAACTTACTAATGCTCTGCCGTCACCACACGGCTCCTTCCTACGTGATCAAACTATGCGAGCATCCCTTTCTCTTGTCATTGCGTCTTCTTTCAAGGTTCGAAGGAAGTAATTATGCCCAAATAACTACTGGATCAACATTCGTCGCTCACAAACAATTCTAATCAGTCCATTATACATTTGCAGCATTATGCAGATTTCGTACAAGGAAGAGCCCAAAAGCGTGACTCGCCGCCTGGGAGCGGGTTGCATATCGGGGGGACGTTAGCACTTTCCCAACTGCCACATTCTATATAATTCAAATAAGAACCAAAAAAACGTTTCTTTTTATTTTTATATTTTTCCTCCCATTCCAGGGAAGGCAAAGGGATCAAGCCCATACAACCATCTCTTTAGTTAAATAAGGTAATGGTAAGTATTTGTTTTGAACTTACCGACCGGACAGACGGTGACCTCTCTAAGTTATGAATATTACATTGGAACTGTAATAAATAATTTAGGAAAAATATTTCTAAGACATTATTTTACAATTGTCATAAAGTAATATCCACCATGTGAAAAATTTAGATTTTCAGAATTGTATTGCGAATAAAAAAAATCTTTGCAATTTTCTTAATTTTTCTTTCCGTAAGAACTTTCTGCAAAATACTTATTAGAAAATTAAATAAAAAGAAAAATAGAAAGCCGTTCTCAAGTCATGGCGTGAGCAAGAAAAACCAAAATTCGTTAATAATTTAAAAAAAATAAAGAAAAATATTTTGTAATAAAAGGACTTAAATCATCATTTGTTCCGAAAATGGCCCCGATAGGAAGGCACCGGGATCGCGCAAGCGGGACCATTGTCGACCCTGAATAATGTTGAGTGTTTCGCTACAGCGCTGCGCCCGCGCCGCCTCTATAAACAATTTCGCGAAATAAATCCTCGCCTCTCGCGCGGGGAAGAGTCGCGACATATTGCATTGGCAAACTCCTCAATCACCATCACCATCATCACCAGCCCTTTAATGTCCCCATTGGTGAGGCACGGGCCTTCCCTATGGATGGAAGAATATAGAGAGATTGGGCTATAACCCACCATGCTGGCCTAATTATGGGTTGGTGGGTATTAACGATTGCAGATGCAGCCCGGAACAACGGCTTAACGTGCCTTCCGAAGCACGGAGGAACTCGAGATAATAAAATATTGGTTACCCATCCAAAGGCTGGCCTTAGCGAACATTGCTTACTTTACGCAGTCTAGCCATTGCGCTAGCGAGCTCCTCTCTTTGCGCTAGCAAACTCCTCCAGCACACGTTATATCCGACTCGGGCACCCTGTGATGTGAGGCTTTCCGCGCCGGTATATATCCCCCGGGACATGCCGTCGCCCCATTGGGGACGCCTGCTGTGGAGATACCCTCACTTGGAGTGCTTGACTGCAAGGCTTGAGGACAAGGCCTTCCCCGAAAAACCCGGTAGATGATGTAAAGGTCTCTCGGCCAACAGCTTAGGTCCTTCGAAAACAAAACACTTCGAAGGTGGCAGCTGCTTAGCCGCTAGCGTGGCGGATGACCATATAATTAAATAAGTAACTCATTGAAAAACTGCAAAGAATATGTCGGTATTATAAGAATTGAGGCATGAAGAAGTTGTACATAAAAAATCAAAATAAATATTTTGTAAATATTAATCAGAACGTGTACCAATTCGTCGCGACGTAACTACAGTGGAATCCCGAGCGGCACAGATAGCATCGACAGCGGCGTCTGCGACGGGACACGAGCCCCCCTTACTCTGTACACCGTTCCTACGTTTACCACAGAGTAATTGGTATAGCGACTCTTTTGTTTATTTTCTATTTTTCACGACTCCGATATTTTGTTCTTATAAATACAAAAGGGAGCTAAAAGCCAATCTAATCGCTTCATTGCAAAATTCAGTGTCAATATGTTACAGTCAAGCTTTGTGCCCTGTGGTGACGGCAGAGCAGAATACAATTGTCACCACCTCCCATCTCTCGGGTCTCTGCGGGTGTCGTACAAGGCTACCAAGATTAAAGACAGCGTTGAGTGGGCGGGCAGAGTGGTTGAGTGGCAGCGTTCCTCTTATAGGTAGGTACCTCAAAGCAATATACTGCTGTTACGTGCCCGCTAGATGGCAATAAGCTAACCCCTTATTACACGGGATCTAACACAATTAGCGAAACGTGTGGGTGTTAGTTTACCTATAAATTCCTTCAGGGATAAATAATTTTTTTGTGGCTCCATGGGCTAGATTCCGTTGCCTCCCAGAAAAGGAAAACCAGTCTTGTATCCAAAGTGAAAACTATTCTACTATCCCAATTGCACGCTTATCCGCAAATCGAGTATATATTCGTCTTACGGAATGAAGCATTTCGACCAACCAATATTACATTCGATTCTCTACGGGTGCTAAATAAATAACCAACATACGTAATGCTAGCGCTGCAGCACATTATTTATGGTCGGATGGACTCCATTTGTGTAACCGATTGGCGGCGGACGTAGCCATAGTGACGCGACAAACATAAGCAGCCAAACTGCTTTTGTTCACAAACCCCCGAATACAGAAACGCTACTCAAAGTTTGAGTCCTGCTTAACATTTAAGTATTATCAAAATTCACGTTTTTCCATACAAATTCTGACAGGTATTGTCCACTTAACTTTTTAAGCAGTGCTCAAAATTTTATTAGTGTTTCTGTATTTGGGGGAAAGATACCAAATTGTTAGTTAATTGCTAGAAAGAGTTCGAAAAATCATAGTCTTGATGAGGGAATTCGCTCTATCGAAACTATGAACTAATATATACTACAACTAATATATATTTCGAACTTTTTCTAACCACAATTTAAATAATTTTTCTAAAATCGCTAGTAGTTCAATGCGTGTAGTAAGTCATCTTTTTAGTCATCAAGTCTTCTATCTAGTCATTCAATTTAATTTTAACATTTCGATTAGAGTGCCACGCTATACCCATGTGGCCTGTTCAAAAAGAGATTATGTAGGACAACAATGGGCCGTAATTCACCTATTATTAGAATATCTCGTCTGTATAACGATTTGACCAGAAGAGTTCCGGATTGATATACACCATCAAGCCTTCCCAAGTTTCTTCACATAGTTAAGCAATGTGAAGATGTCCCTTAGCTTGCCTTTGTATTTCTTCTTATTTTCCTTTATAGTATAAAATGAGCAGTTGGTTATGTGCACATGTTAATCATTTATTATTATTTATTATTTATTTATATATTCTTTATTGTACACACACAGAATGAGAAAATAACAACAGTACAAAGAAAAGTGGACATGCATGAACAATAGGCGGCCTTATTGCTATAAGCAATCTCTTCCAGGCAACCTTGGTAATAGAATAATAGAAAATATATAAAAATCAGAAGGGCAATTAAATAATAAATAAATACAAAACGAATAAATAAAATACATTAAACATAAGAACGTACTTAAAACTACTTATATAGAGGTTTGGTGGAAATGGCTAGTGACTAACCGCTTGAAAGAATCCAAGGTGCGAGCTCGTCTGATGCTTTCAGGTAAAGAGTTCCATAGCCTGACAGCATGCACGGAAAAGGAATACGAAAAGAAACTGGTACTATGTAAAGGAAAGTTAAGGGTAAGATTGGACAAAGAACGTAACGGGCGACTTAAAGAAGAGGAATGAAATGTAAAGAAGCCGCGAAGGTAACCCGGTGACGACGGGTGGAAAAGAATGGAATAGAGGAGTGTAAGAACGTGTAAGTCCCTGCGCCGTCGGATAGTAAGCCAATTTAGTTTAGTGCGAAAATACGACACATGGTCGAATTTACGCAAGTTAAAAACAAACCTTATACATAGGTTCTGCAGACGCTCAAGCCTATCAAGGAGTACTTCATTAAGGTCACAATAACATACGTCAGAATAATCCAGCAAAGAGAGTAACAGTGATTGGGCAAGATTCACTTTAGTGCTGATCGGCAAAAAGTTACGGAGGCGTCTGAGTGAACCATATGCTGCAAATACCTTCCTACTGATCTCATCAACTTGTGGTTTCCATGTTAAGCATTGGTCCAGGATGATACCGAGATTTTTTACACTCTTTTCATATGGGATTCGTATACCACTCAAAATGACTGAGGGAATACAATTAAAGTCAATACATTTAATGAAAAATGGACTCCCTATGATAATAGCCTGCGTTTTATGTGGATTTAGAGTAAGACCAAAAGCCTTACTCCATTCCACAACAGCGCCAAGGTTACTGTTTAAAGATGAAATAGCAGCTGGCAAATCCGAAATAGAAGTTTGAGTGTAAATCTGTAAATCATCGGCGTAAATGTGATATGAACATGAGATGGATTCAGCTACAGAGTTAATAAAAATGGAAAACAGCAAAGGAGATAAGACACTACCCTGCGGGACTCCAGCATGGATGTCAGTCCAGGCGGAGTGAGTCTCATCGATACGGATACGCTGTTTACGTCCATGCAAGTAACTTTTAAACCAGTCCATCACTAGTGGAGATATGTTGAGAGAACGCATGATGGCAGCAAGAATATCATAGTCAACGGAATTAAAGGCATTGCTAAAATCTAGCAATGCCAGCAGCGTGAGTTGCTTGTTCTCCATTCCTCGTCGAATATCATCCGTTACTTTAACAAGGGTCGTCGCTGTGCTATGGCCAACTCGAAAACCAGACTGGAATTGAGAGAGGAGGTTATTTTTATTGAGGAAAGATAACAATTGGTTATGGACGAGTTTCTCAAGGACTTTTGACAGGAAGGGTAGAATCGAGATAGGACGGTAATCGGTGAAAGTAGCAGGATTGGATTTTTTCGGAATAGGAATGACGTAAGCTGCTTTCCAAGTGGAAGGAAATACTCCTGTGGAGATAGACGTATTCAGAATATGTTTAAGGATTGGAGTAAGGATATCTATTAAGGGTTAGATCATATTCCGGCTAACAGAATCAGCACCAACCGCACTCGACGAAATCGAGGTAATGGCTCTCTCAACATCACACTGCGTAAACTGATTAAAGTTAAAAGAGGTAAAAACAGGAAAAGGTGCAGTTGAAAGTCGACTAATGGTTTGGGATTTCCTAGTCTGATCAATTGGAAACACCGAAGAGAAATGATTATTAAGTAACTCAATATCAAGGGATGTACTCAAAGAGTCATTATTGGATTTACCTACACCAAGGGTCCTAAGGAATTTCCATACTTTAGAAGGATCGCCATTTTCGACGGATTTATGTATATGACGTCTTTGAGCATCCCTAACCAGCGTATTACACTTATTTCTTAAGCGAGTGTACTTTTCCAATCTTTCAGTGTTTGAGTTAAATTTGTACTTACATTTTGCCCTGTCTCTTTTTAACATTAACTTCCGTATATCATCGGTAAGCCAGGGAGCTGGAAGGTGTTTCATTTTAACAGGTCGAATAGGAGCATGGATATCATATAACTGTATCAGTAAATTGTTAAATAACTCAATCTTTCCGTCAACACTCGCTTCATTATGAACCACCGACCAGTCCAGGTTAGTTGCATCTTCACGCAGCTTTACAAGATCAATGCTACTAAAGTTACGATGCATCATAACCCTGGCCCTGACCTTAGGAGGACGAATTCTGTAGGAAAGGTAAATCAAATCGTGATAGGAAAAAGCATCCGCAGAAAGCTGTCCAAATCTATGTATATGGTTAGGGGAAGATATTATCATTAAGTCAAGAAGTGATGGTGTGCAGTTTGGAAAATGATGGGTCTCACTAGTAGGAAGAATATGTAAATTTCTAGAATTAACAATTGAAAGAAGGTTATTAGAACGATTATCGTTTTTGATGAGGCATGTATTAAAGTCACCCATAATTACAACGTGCTCGAAAGACGAAGCAAAGTTATCAAGCAATACTTCAAATGAGTGAAAGTAATCAATCCTCAATGATGGACTGTAGTAAACACCAAGGAGAATTTTAGTGTGGCGCAATGAGATATCTATGAACAAATGCTCAGCGGAATTGGGTGGAGGTGGCTGGGGAGATTTAGATAGAATGGAATAAGAAATGCCAGAACGAAGATAAATAGCAACACCACCATGTGAAGAACTTACACGGTCATTACGGATTAACTGGTAGCCAGGTAGGGAATAGGACGTCGAACTAAGGCTGGGATTAAGGAATGTTTCGGAGATCAGGATCGCATGTATATTATCAATGTCAAAGGACGCAAGCATATCCGGGTAGTGAGCCGGTATACTGTGGGCATTCAGATGAATTACATTGAAGTTCGTCGCGGCATCGCAAAAGGAGTCTTTCAGACATTCACATAAGGAACGATCTGAACTTTGAGTATCAGAGTACGTATCAGAGGAGGAACAAGAAAAAAATAAGTCACTATCATCTAATGAGCAATTCATTGGTGTGATGCTAATAAATAAGTAGTATGTATATACTAATAATAATTAACAATAATAAATACAAAAATGCGAGAAAAATAAAAATATATAAAATAATAAGTATAAAATATGTATAAAGAAATAAAAAATAAACAATAAATAAATATATTAATGAACAATAAATACCCACAGGTTATCTGAGAGAAACTACTCAACAAACGAAATAAAATAGAAGAATAATAATTAAGAAGTATTTTACAAACTAAAACAATAAAGATATAAATCAATGACACTGGTTCTATTAATGTGCAACATTAGGGTACACAAAACCAGCTGATTTAATTATATGACAACATAAAAATAAAATAAAATTAAACTAAAAATATCATTGAAATGGCATCAATGAAAAGAAATAACAAAATATTTTGAAAACTTGAAGATAAGGCTGAATAGGCTATACTCCTTTGCCTTCCCTAAGTAGAGAGAATTAAAAACAAAAAAAAATAGTTGTCAATGGGACAGTGACAGACTAACAAAGTACAACAAACGGAAAGAATAAACGTAGTGTATTATATACTCTCTGGGAAAGAAGGCACAGAAAACCTGCCCACAAACTAACGAAATAAAGTTTAATTTAATTATGTCTATACAAGACTATAGTACAATACAAAACAATAGACATGCGCTTACGCAAAGCAACACAAAGTATGTGTACTGTATATTATTTATATTCACCATGGCATGTTTAAGTATGAAAGACGTAACATCAAGAAAGGGAGTACATACGTATAGTTCACATGAGAAGAAAAGGTAGACTGAATGACAATTTGCTAGGTAAGTAATCCATTCGATTGAGCTCAGTTCAACAGTAACAAAACGTAATAAATAAAAACAATTCACAGGGTATAATTGGCGAGTTAATTTCAATTCAATGATAGCTGTAACTTAGCTTATTTCCTCTTTGCAGATGCAGCCCGCTTACGCCTAGGATCGGGTACAGTTACACCAGGCGCGACAACTCCGGGGTGCGAAGTTCCGGGACCTCCTCGTGGTGCACCCTGGGCAACGGCTGGTTGACGGGTCGACGCCTGCCGTGTCGAACCATCAACCAGACGGCTGACTCCGGACATAGGGACCGTGGTTGTCTCTCCGCCTGCTTTGGTCCGCACAGCGGGGCGGCGGTTGTAGCAACCACGGATTGTCGAGCTTTTCCCCTCTTTGATCCTCCGTTTTCTGAGGGGGGGAGTAAGGTCCCTTTACAGGACCAAAGAGGAGTCGCTGCCTCTCTTTTCTCCGTTTTCGGAGGGGAGGCAAAGCGACATTTTTGGTGGAGCCTAGTAGTGGGGGCAGAGGAGCTTTTGCTCGGTGGATGGCGGGCCTTCAAGGCCCGCGGACTACTTTGTAGTCATTTGTCGGGGCGCTCAGTCGCCAGTGGCCTTCGGGCGGGGGATGGCGGGCCTTTAAGGCCCGCGGGCCACTTCATGTGGCCAGTGGAGCATTGTGCTCGATGTTTGGCAACTTCCTAAGTTGCGGGAATCCTTTTAGAGATTCGGCGGCCTACGGGCGTAGTATGACGAGTGGGAGTACTCGCGGCGCGGCAGGGTCGACTGCTACGAGCGTAGGGGTCGATTAGGTCCTCTTTTGGGACCCCTGTCGGGCAATCTGCGTTGACTTTCGGCAGTGAGCCCTCGGGCTTTATGTTGATCATGTCTAGCAGCTGCTAGTCAACGTAGAGATGTTCCCTTCATTGGGCGCATCAAGTGGAGTAAACCACGTTAAAAAATCCGGTAAAGTCTCTCTGTTGGTGAACGCGGCAGAGAGACGCCTGAAGGTGGTGGGCGCCGCGAGGCCCACCAGTTAGCGCCCTCCCCTCCGGCCACCCGAACCGGAGGGCGTATCTAGGGTTACCTGGGCAATAGGGCTCTGCCTGGGTGGACCAAATAGTTCCCAAACACTCGTGGGATTAGTATGGAGATGTTTTTAAAAAACCCAAAACCTGACGTAGGCGCAGTGGGCGCGGGACGAGGCGCAGTGGGCGCGGGTAGAGGCGCAGTGGGCGCAAAGAAAAGCGCAACTTGCGCGAGAGAGAAAAGTGCTGAACGCGCTGAATTTGAGGACGCATTTGATGATGCAGAGTTTGCGATGACGGGATCCAGGGACAGTCGTACGCGGTCGGGGTCTACCACCCCTCGCATCCCGACGGTCCAGCTGCAGAAATGCAAGCTACCGCCTCGTCAAGAGACGCCAGAGGAGGTCGAGGCCATGTCACAGTGTGGCTCCGGCTCAGAAGCCGAATCGGTGTACAGTGTCGACACTTTAACCTCCAGCAAGAGGAAGAGGCCCCAGCGCTCCAGGGGCAACCGGTCGGAAAAGGACTCTTCCATCAATGAATCCTCCGAGTCGGAGGGTGGGAAGAAGTCCTCCAAGAAAAAAAAGAAAGGCCGCCCCCCAACAACGGGGGAACATGTTGGCATACAGGCAGAGAGGGAAACAGCGGACAAGGAGCTAGCTGAGTACGCACTCGAGAAGTGCACCACGAGTTCCGCAACCCCCGATACAGAGTCCATTGTCCTGGGCTTTCCCGATGAAGGGCCATCAGCTGCCCAGTTTTTTGAGACTCTGCAGGGAGAACTTGAAAACGTCCGTTATGTTTCCAAAAAGTCAAAAAACTTGAACGGCCCATTTCAAAAGAAGCTCAACGACGCGATCGAGGGCATCACGAAAGCAGCCCGCTCTATGCTGGGCTGCACTACATCAGAAGAGACACGCAAAGTCTATGTGGACAACCAGCGTCTCAAGGTTCAACTCGCCGAGGTCCGAAAGGAGATGGCAGAGATGAGGAAGGAAATGAGGACCAGAGAGTGGAACGCCACGGTCACGCATCCCGCTCAAGCCGCACTTTTACATGCGGATCAGCAGACCCCACCTCCTTACATGGAGAACTGGTTCCGGGAGATTAAAACATCTTTCGGAAACATGTTAAATGCTCGTATCGAGGGGCTGGAACCAAGACTACTTCCAGCCAAGAATATTAGACCACCTCTGGCATGGGAGAAATCCAACCCGGCACCTCCCCCGACGACAACAATCGTCGTCGACGACATGTCGTCGAAGGCTGCAGCGGCGCGTCAACTGAAGCCGAAATCTTCGGCTAAGCCCTCAGCCACAACCTCGGCTAAGACAAAGGAGGCAACCCCGACCCAAAAAGTCACTCAGAAGGCTCCCAACACCAATGACCTTCCCTCCTCCGTACCCAAGAAGAAGACGCCCAAGCCCAAAAAAGCTCCAGCTACTGGACAGAGCTCTGAATGGACTACCGTGGTCAGCAAGTCCAACAAGAGGAAGAAGACGGCGCCCAAAACCAAGGCGGCCAAACGGCTGAGAGCCCCTCGTACGGCAGCGGTAGTCATTACCATTGACCCCGAGGCCGAAAAGAAGGGCTTAACCTACTCGGAGGTGATTAAACTGGCCAAACAGGCCCTCAACATTGGAGAGCTTGGAATGGTCCCGTTCCAAATGAGACAAGCGGCCACAGGTGCCCGCCTTTTCCAGGTCTCGGATGGGAGTAGCGCGGCAGACAATTCTGCCAAGGCCGATCTCCTGGCCGACAAATTACGGGAGGCCCTCCCTGGCGAGGTTAGAATCGCCAGACCCAACAAATGCGCCGAAGTCCGCGTGTCGGGTCTGGACGACTCTGTCGAGAAGAGCGACGTCATAGATGCCGTTGCTCTCAAAACCGGCTCCCCTCACCACTCTATTTCGGTGAGTGAGATCCGCTGCGGTCCGGACGGAATGGGCACTGTCCTCGTGAAGTGCCCGGTCAACGGAGTTAAAACCCTCATTGAGGCAGGCCGACTTGTGGTCGGCTGGAGCTCTGCCCGTGTGAGAGCACAAGAGACCCGACAGCTGAGGTGTTTCCGCTGTCTCGACACTGGTCACACCAGACAACGCTGCACTGCGGAGATCGACCGCAGCGAGAATTGTTTCCGGTGCTCCAAGCCCGGTCACCAGGCGGCTACGTGCACGGCGACACCTCATTGTCCCATCTGTGCCACATCCAAGAGGCCGGCCAACCATGTAATGAGAGGCAAGAGCTGTAAGGCTCCTGCCCCTCGTAGAGTAGGAAAGTTAGTGGTCCGACGGACTCCGGCCACTCAAACAGCGGAGCAATCAGCTCCCTCCGCCGTACCCGTACCCATGGAATCTTAATGACTCAAGTCCCTCTTAAGGTTCTCCAGGGGAATATCAACCACTGTCTCGCTGCACAAGACCTGTTTATGCAGGCCATGGCAGAGTGGTCGATCGACGTTTCTGTGGTGGCGGAGCCATATTTTTGCCCGTCGGACAACACCAACTTAATCTGTGACCTGGACATGACGGCCGCTATTTTCCGGTCGTCATCTTCCCGATCCCCTCTCCTGAACATCTTGGAGCGGGGACATGGCTATATCATGGCGAAATGGGGGGAGATTGTACTTATCAGCACTTACTTCTCCCCAAATCGCCCACTCTCGGAATTCGAGTGCTTTATTGACTTGGTTGGTGCAGCATACCATCGCGCTGCTCATTCCCATTCCCAGATCTTGGTTCTAGGGGACCTCAACGCGAAGTCTACTGCTTGGGGTTCCCCTGCCACTGACCCACGTGGCACCACACTTGAAGACTGGGCCGCCACTCACGGCCTAGTACTTGTCAATCGGGGCAATGTCAGCACATGTGTGCGGCCACAGGGGGAGTCCATAGTGGATGTCACATTCGCTACCCCTGTTTTGGCCGCGCACATCCGTGCCTGGCAAGTTCGTGACGGTAATGAGACGCTGTCGGATCACCAATATATTACCTTCGAAGTTTCAACATCGACGGCAATGGTATCCGACAGCCACAACCCGACTTTGAACCCATCCCGGATGTTCCCAAGGTGGTCCCTCGCCAAGCTCAACAAAGAGCTGGCGGAGGAGGCCACCCTTTTAGAGGATTGCTTCTACCAGTCCACCACTCGCACAGCTGATGTGGACCTAGAGGCCAAAAGATTTGAAGAGGCGTTAACTCGCGTCTGCACTGCCTCCATGCCTCGCACGGTACGCCGTCCTCCCAGAAGGGAGGTTTACTGGTGGTCGCAGGACCTCCACGTCCTTCGAGAATCCTGCATCACCCATCGCCGATCTCTCACAAGATATCGCAGACGGCATCCTGGATGCAGAAACCCTATTGAGGAGGAGAGACTAAGTGCCGCCTACAAGCAGGTGCGTCACACACTTCGTGCGGCTATCTATGAAGCCAAGATTGCCAGCCGGGAATCTTGGCTTCAAAAACTCGATGACGACCCTTGGGGGCGCCCCTACCGCTCAGTCCTAAGCAAACTTAAGACCCAGGGCCCCCCAACAACGGAAACGCTCAGTCCCCAACTTCTGGGGTCTGTCATATCGACGTTGTTCCCTTCACAAGCGGAACACGTGGCTCCGAACATGGTTCCGCCCAATTCGGAGCCCACCCCGGACACCTCTCCTCCCCCCTCAATTACTGACGGGGAGATGGATATCATCACCAGGAGGCTCCGTGCCAAAAACACGGCTCCTGGTCCTGATGGAGTTCCAGGTCGTGTTCTCGCCCTGGTACTCACTATTTTAGAAGACCGATTGAGGGACATCTTCGACCTATGCCTTAGTTCGGGCAAATTCCCTCGAACATGGAAAGTGGGTCGCCTGGTATTACTACCGAAGCCAGGCAAGCCGGCTGACATCCCGTCGGCTTATAGGCCTATAGTGCTGCTGGACGAGGCCGGGAAAATGCTCGAAAGAGTCATCTCCACCCGCATCGTCCAGCACCTGAACACGACTGGTCCTAACTTGGCCGAATCCCAATACGGCTTTAGGGAAGGACGGTCCACAATTGACGCAATCCAGCGCGTCAAGGACCTAACAGATGAGTCTGCATCGAGGGGTAGGGTCACTCTGGCTTGTTCGCTGGATATTTCCAACGCCTTTAATACCCTACCCTTCAGCTGCATTTTAGAAGCGCTCAGGTACCATAAGGTACCATTGTACTTAAGGCGACTCATAGCGGACTACCTGCGCGATCGTGCGGTGGTCTGCTTGGACAAAAATGGACACCTGGTCCGTAGGGAGATGATGTGCGGTGTTCCACAGGGGTCGGTCCTCGGCCCGCTCCTGTGGAATATCGGATATAATTGGGTGCTGCGGGGCGCATTGCTCACAGGGCTCAATATTATATGCTACGCCGACGATACCCTCGTTCTGGCAAGCGGGGATGACCACGCCGAAGCAATGCGCCTCGCCACTGTTGGCGTGACTTTGACGGTCAACAGGATTGGCCTTCTGGGACTAAAAGTCGCTTTGGACAAAACCGAGGCCCTCATTTTCCACGGGCCTCGAAGAAGACCTCCGGCGGGCGCACACCTGACCATCAGCGGTGTGCGCATAGATGTTAAGCCGCATATGCGGTACTTGGGCTTGACTATCGACTCCAGATGGAGCTTCGCCTATCATTTCGAGAGTCTAAGCCCAAAACTGGTGTCTACTTCGTCGGCGCTGTGCCGACTATTGCCGAATCTGGGCGGCCCCAGTGTTGCATGTCGCAAACTGTACAATGGGGTCGTAAGATCGATGGCCTTATACGGGTCCCCAATCTGGGCGGACACTTTATCGCCCAGCAACGCCGCGCTTCTTCGTCGCTCACAGCGAGTAATGGCGAACAGAGCAATCCGCGGATACCGCACTGTATCCTGCGACGCCGCTTGCGCCCTTGCGGGGATCCTACCCTGGGATCTCGACGCCAAAGCGCTAGCTTCTGTTTACCGGCGTAGCGCCGAGTCCAGAAGCCAAGGAGTGCGACCCCCGCCCGACATCATCCGGCGGTGGAGAGATCGCGCCGAAAGGATCTCCCTAAGAGAGTGGCGGCAAAGGATGGAGGTTCCCGTCGCCGGCCCCTGGACAGTTAACGCCATCCGCCCCAACCTGGAGGCATGGCTGAAGAGGCACCATGGCACCCTCAGTTTCCGGTTGACGCAGGTCCTGACCGGCCACGGCTGCTTCGGCAGTTACCTGCACAAAGTCACCGGGCGCGAGGGCAGCCCTCGCTGCCATCATTGTAGTTGCGATGTGGATACTGCGCAACACACCCTGCAAGGCTGCCCAGCCTGGGCATCCGAGCGCAGTATCCTTTCCGCGTCAGTCGGACACGACCTGTCCTTGTCCGCCGTCATCTGCAAGATGGCGGCCAGCGAGGCAGCCTGGACGGCAGTCGCCACCTTTTGTGAGGACGTGATGTCACAAAAAGAGGCTGCGGAACGAGCGCGGGAGCAAGACCCGGACGCTGCACCGAACCGCAGGCGGAGGCTAGGTCGGAGACGGCGGCAATACGCCCGCCAACTTCAGCCACCATAGCCCGGGGCGGTAGGTGACAGGGTGGGGCCCTGTCACTTACACCAAAATGCCCCACGAGTGGGGGTGTCTTTGTCAACCCGCGGACACCCCCCGGCCCTCGCCAGGCCAAAGAGGAGCCCTCACGGGCAAACTGCTGACGCGCGTAGTGGACGTATACGATGAGTTTCCCACTCGCGCAGTCACATAGCAGTAAGCGGAGCACGTTGGTTTTTAGTGGTGTAGGCCCAGCACTCTGCTGGGAGAGTCCCACATAACCCCGGTCGGGCCCCACCCAGGCCGGGGTATGATTAAATCATTTTCCAACGGAAAAAAAAAAAAAAAAAAAAAAAGGCGCGACAACTCCAATGGCACTAGCTCCGCCGGTATTGGGTGTACTCGTAGCCATAGTCGAAGTTGATGGTTCACATAATCTGTCTATATCAGCCATCGAGGCAATCCTGGCACGCTTTCCATCCTTGCCAAGAGCAATAATACGGCCCTCAAATGTCCAACATCTGTTGACTCCAAGACGACCTCGAGCAGCGGAAAAAATCTGGTGTCGATATCTCGTCAGGAATTCGGATACTGTGATACCGGAGCCCTTAAACTTGGACTTGGCAAACCAGACCTTGTCACGTACAGTATCCGATGAGAACTTTATCAAGACTGCACGTGGCTTGTCAAGTACTTCCCGCCCCAAGCGAGAAACCCGGACCACATCATCCCTGTTGAATTGTGGAATGCATAGATGCTTGGCCACCACATTGAGTACGTCACGAGTAACATCTCCACCATCAGCCTCAGGAACACCATGTAGGAGAAGCATATTGCGACGGCTACGCATCTCCAAGTTGTCACACTCCAGTGCCAAAGAAGATACCTGCTTTTCAAGGTTCCTAAGAGCTTCCAGAATAAAAGTACGGAAGCTCTCAAACTCTGCTGAGATGGTAGCAATTGTGGCCGTCTGAGGTGAAGTTTTCTTGAGCTGGCTCTCAAAGGCTATCATCCGAGCAGTGAAGGAGTCAGCCAGTGTGTCCAAAGAGCTCTTTATGCCATCCATAATTAGTGCTGGTAGGATAATTATTATTGTGTGGTATAAAATGTGAGGTGGTGCAGGTGAGAAGGAGATAACACTAGCAGGTATTTATTGCAACTAATGCATACTTATATAACAGCAACAATTGCAAAAAATTCACTGTAATTAATTAATAAATAATTGTAAAATGCGGAGTCTTATTTTTACTGTCCGTATGTTTTAAAGCCTACCCTCCAAAAAAAAAAAAAGAAAAAAAAAAAAAAACTAATTTCAAATTATTATTAGTTAATTTCAAATGCTGTATCTTATGTTGGTAATTCTGAGTAAATAAATAAATTATCCATTGGGCACGTATGTCAGATGTATTTTGCTAGGTGATATAAGAGGAACGCTGCTGCCCATTACTCATTGCTGCTTAACCCTTACTCGCCTAGTAAGACACCCACGAGAGTCATTGAGGGTCTAACCTGACCTAACCGATTACAATAAAAAACATTCTCGAATTTTTCGGAGTAACGTCCTTCGATGTATTCAACTTCGAAGTACAGTATTACAATGACGTAAAATAAAACAAAAGCGGTAACAAACGATGAGTAACATACCCTTTTACGCTTCCTTCGCTAATTTGATTAACAACTTAGCGACGTCGCATCTCTGTGGCGACATCCGTCAACGCGGTCCGGTCGGCGAGTGTTTATTTATTAAAAAGAAGCCAGCATTATTGAAAAGCCCTCCCCGGTGACAAATGAATCAATAAAACATGCCGATGCGATCTAGCGACATAACTGGTTGCATTTTCCGTTTCATAAGCAGAGAATCGATTAAATATTCCCATGTGTTAGTACCGCATTTACCCAAAAGATGGCAATAGTTATAGAAGTGACGGACGGTTAATATGCAAATTTTCAAATCAATAACGTAAAACTATCATTTTATTGACAATTAATATTGATGGTGAATTGTTTCTCGTCAAAGAATTGATTGCATTTTTTAAAAGCGTATCTAAATAGTCGCTTACAAATATTGTTCATGATACACATGAAGTTTATTTATTTTATTAGTAATCGAATCTGATGTAACTTTCGATGTGTTTATTCGATTAAGAATATTATAAATTGTGGTCTGTTAGTTCTGGTACCAATGTTATCTATGAATGATGTGACGACTGACGAAATTGCTTTGGTTAAATAATGTTTGGAGTTCCAATAAACGGCCATCGTCTTTGAATATTTTGATTTCACAACTTCTTACGTGATGTTGGTGAAGATAAAACTAAGGCATAGAGGAGGCTTCTTGTATTTGTATTATTTATGTAGCAGACATATCGTCGAATTCATCATTTTACAAAATGTTGACTTTTGTGAAGCGCTGACAATTTTTCGGCTGGTTTGGTGGCAATATGGCGAATTCGGGGTTTGGCTTCGACATGTGTAGTACTTGAACTAGCTTCAGTGAATCAGTCTCAATTCTTCGACGCAAAACAGAAAAACCTTTAAATTAATTTCCCTCCTAGCCGAGCAATGTTAAGCTTTATTTTTTTGTGACTAGCACAGATATATCAATTGATATATCTGTGGTGACGGTTTAATATAAAGTCAAGAGGCAAGCAAGTTGCAAATCCTTGATACAAAGGGCCTGTTTCGCAATCGACAAGTAAGTTCCAAATAGCTTACTATGCACTTCAATTGACATATATTTCATAATATAACTGTCAAATGATCTGCGAAGTAAGCTACTTAGAACTTACTTGTCGATTGTAAAACAGGCCCTAAGCCTGATATAAGCGTAGGTAAGAAACTTACTCCATAAATGCTATTTTAAAATTACCTATTTTCTAATTTTAAATCCATTTATATTTAAGCAGAACCGCATTCTAATCACTAATTTGACAATGAAAAAACAGTCAAGTCAGTGGTGTTATTCCTATCTGATCCCATTAGAGGTCAAATTGGAACAGATCCCAGCCTTAAACTGTTTATCAGAAAACCAACTAGAAGACTAAGGAAACAACCAAAATTAAATACAGATAACAATTGTTGCAATAATCTTGACATGTCTAGTAACCAATCTATGGCGGTATATTTATTACTCTGTCGGCCAACGCATATTTTATACTTAAATAAACTCACAGGTGTCCTCATTGCGTGTTATTGAAATGTTAATACAGTCAATTTATCAATTTAAGAAGTAAATTCTCCGGGTACATTCTTATATTGATAAATGCCACCATTATCGCCCACGTGTTTTAATTTAAACACTCATTTGTCCATTTTGCCGTATGTAAATCAGTAGATCCAATTATGTGTGTAATTATTTGGAAATTATCATCGCGTAGTAGCCAGCCAGCGCTTCCCTTAATATATTATTGACGCTAATGAAATTGATAGTTGGAAATTGAATTTTACATTGGAAATTGTTTAAATCGATCAAGTATGTAAATTTGGTCATGCCTATTAAACAGTGCCACTTGAAGAGGCCAAATAATGTACTTAGAAACCGAGATGAGTTAAATTCTGTTAGAAATTGAATTTCTACAAGATTTGCATAAAACCTACTTATATTCCAGATAAAATTAAATGTTAAACAATATAAGCTAAACACTTAATATTAGGGGAACACACTCAAACACATTCAAACATGCCATTCTCACTTTCCTGAATAATAAAAACTAGTCTTCAAGACACATGGAATCCTATTGTGATGACCAGCGTCACCGTATGTATGTCTTAATTCCTTCAGATAAAGTCATCCAAATCAACACCACCATACGACTAGTGATGTGGTAGGTAGTAAGTAATCGTCTTTCCTTCTATAATCATTTATAACATTTTCGCCTGCACTACAATAAGTAATAAAAAAATATTGTAGTGCAGGCGAAATAGTGTACTAAACAAACAGCCCAGACAATACCTCAGCTGCCCATGGTGTATGCAATCACAAGAATTCCCTTTAAACTTGTAATAAAACAGATTTGACTATGGATAAAGCGCTAGGGCACGCGAGACGTGTCCTGCGCAAGAGTGCGCGGATTACGTGCAACGCGCAAACATGCGCGTACGCAGCGACAGCTGAATTTAGACGTCGCACGTCAAATCCGTAATAAAACGCGCTCTCCACAAATTTATAGTGTTGTTGACAGAATAGAGTTTTTGTGTCGCAGAGTCGTCGTCGTAAATAAAATTGATTCATTTTCGTGTGTCGTAATAAGCTTTTACATTCTAGACGCTTACTTAAAATTCTCTCAAATGACAAAAAATGGTTTGTCCTAGACACGTACTTATATTTTTTGCATGACATTGAAATATTTTACACTAGACTAATTAAATATTTATCTTACAGTGAAAGACGCCTCTTGAACCTTCTAGTCTGTAAGTAAGACCTTAACTCGCTAAACAGAAACGTCAAACATAATTTGGCCATATCGCCTTAGAATGACATACATACATAAATTACGCTTCAGGGGTAGGCAGAGTTGGTTTTAACATCCGCGTTTCGCGAGCCTACTGTTCACCGGGAACTCTGATCGCAGTAATTGCTAGATGGTGCACAATAAAGTAACGCCCAGTCCTCGTTATATATTACTCTTAGTCGCCTTGTATGACATCACGAAAGAAGCAAGAGCAGCGACAGTTGTATTCTTCTCTTTTATCTACAGGGCTATTATTAGAAAGGCCTTGGAATCAGTCTAATATTTGGTCCCTATGAAGCAAAAATCTAAATTACTGATTGTGACAACAATCCGTTAACAAAGCCGTGTGGTGACGGCAGAGTAAAATACAATTGTCACCTCCCCGAATCTCTCCAGAGTGGGTGTCGTAAAAGGCGACTAAGGATAAATCAGTGATGCGGAATGGGCAGCAGCGTTCCCTCTTATACCACCTTGCAATGTACTGCGACTTTTGTGCCGATAAACGGCAATAGGCTCGCCACGTATTACATGGGACCAGACATAGTTGGCGAAACTTGGGTGCTAGTTCACCTCTGCCTACCCCCTTGGGGATAGAGGCGTGTTTTTTTGCATGTATGTATATGTATGACAACAAAAAGGTGCATCTAAATATTCCTCGGTCTATATCGACTTATAACTTATCGACGATTCGCTAATTGCGCTTAGCACGTGACCACTCAAATTGTTGGCGTATTAAGAGATTGCACAAACCACCCTCTTTTATCCGATTGGACACAATGGAAAGCACTCGACTTACGATAATCCCTATATAAGAGCCCCCACACAGGAGATATCAAATGCCCAAAAAACGTTATTCATATTTTGTGTCGTTATTATTTGAACATTCTATAATTCTAAAAAAAAATAGAAGTATTTTTTTCAATTAATTTTGCATGCAAAAGTGTTCGTTTTTGTTTTTGGCAGTTTACCCTCTTGGGCCTTTCCCTACTGAATTTATTCTGCTCGTTCTTCTCAGGGCTGTGTTCTGAGAAGTTTATTAATCTTGGTAGTTTATAAATTGACGCCGCGCCGTAGCATTTCACCTGAAATAACCATTTTAACTGAGAAACACCCGTTTCCGATATCAATATATTGCTTTCTTTACGATTCATGAGTGTATGTAATTGTACCTTACACTAACTACCCATATTTTTATTGATTATAATTAACTCCAGATCTATGTAGTACCTAATTATGGGTTTGATTCAAGGAGTTTTCTCCTTGCGCAATATAATCATAACAATCTACCAATTAAATTTATGACATTTGAGATCTGAAATGATTCGCGCACATTGCATCAGTCCAATGTGAGCGAATCATTGAGTCTACAATAAATTAGAATGAAAAATGCCACTCGGGTAAATTTTGGCGGGTCTAATGAAGCATTTGCATTAAAAATATTAGATATACCTAAACGTGCCATCATAATTAACTGCGCGGTATGCAGAATTTATTGCGATCGCAAGATATAAATTTTTCAAAGCTTAATTGACTTCTCTAGAGCTTTCAGCAAATGCATGCTAACAGAATAAAAATATCTAGGTATGTAGTACACACATACAATAGTTTAATGCATGTTTTTAATCCTAATTAAGCATGTTTTCAAATGCGAAGTCTGATCTTTTTCAAAGGTCTAGTTAACCTTTACTTTAATTAGCATCTGTAATTATTGTCTATAATTTATTGTGTGTTCGACGCGTATTATAACTAGATTTCATTGCTCTGTTTTTATTTCGATCTCTCGAGATATTGCGGTATAGGTATCTAAGAGTCATCATGAACACGAGGATCTCTATAGCACAGTGGCTCAGCACGCTCGGGTTGCGATTGCGTAAACTAAACAACATTCACTAAGGCCGGTCATCGGATGGGTGACCAAAAATGTATTACCTCGAGTTCCTTCGAGCTTCGGAAGGCACGTTAAGCTATTTGTCCCGGCTGTATCTCAGTCGTTTGTTCGCCCACCAACTCGCACTGGGCCAGCGTGTATTATGGTCCTCTCTCTCTATATTCTTCCATCCATTAGGAAAGGCCTGTGACCCCGCAGCTGCTGCATTTTAGTAATAATAAATCTCTGTAGCGAGAGCCGTAAATCTATATACGCCGTGTGGTGACGGCAGAGCAGAATACAATTGTCACCACCCCCATCTATCCCGTGTGTGTCGACTAAAACAGCAATCAATGGGCAGCAGCGTTCCTCTTATGGCACCTAGCATTAGTGCAGTAGCAGTACTGCGACTTCCGTGCCCGATAAAAGGCAATAGGCTCGCCACATATTACATGGGACTATATGTAATAGTATGTATAATTATATTAAGAGTTCCTTTTTCTCTAAAAATGTACCAACACGAACATTTTTAATAAGTAGTTGTAGTTACTGCCGCACTCAGAGACGTCAAATAACTTTAATGAGTACCTAATGTCAAAAAAAATCAATTAAATCTAGACCATAGAGCAAGAATAGCGACTAGTTTTGAATTGTAATTTTTTGACATTAAGTACTCATTATCGTTATTTGACGTCTCTGAGTGCGGCAGTTAGTTATATATTCCCTAAATAGGTTCTTTTTTCAAATTCGTACCCAATCTAAGTGTTTGTTTCACATTTAGCTGTATTTGGTTTCTATTCCGTAAATAGATTATTTTTTCAAAAAATTCGCTAAAGCGCCCTGCTATAATGGCCTCATAGGTTAACCGTGGGTTAACCAGGGCACTGACGGTCAAGGTTGCCCGTTTAACCGGGGTCGTCGACCGCTTCCCGCAAGCAAACACGCCCGCCGCTGTATATATGTTTTTGTCACGATATGTGTCACATGTGCCGCCACCAGATATTGAATTATGGACGAAATTAATTAATGTTTCACTCTCGTTATTTAGTGGACTCTATTTTTGATACGCGACGGTTGTATCTGGTTGGTGTTAGCCCTAGGCCAAGTCTATACTTACCCCCGAATACAGAAACGCTAATCAAATTTAGGGCACTGCTTAAAAAGTTAAGTGGACATTACCTGTCAGAATTTGTATGGAAAAACGTCAATTTTGACAATATTTAAATGTTAAGTAAGACTCAAACTTTGAGTAGCGTTTCTGTATTCGGGGGTTATAGATACATGTACACAAACATACACAAATCACGCCTTTCTCCCCTAAGGGGTAGGCAGAGTTGTTCAAGACCCTCGTGTCGCTAGCTTATTTTCGGTCCCATCTCATTTAATGGAGGCGAGCCTTTTTTGTGCCCGATAAATAGCAATAGGCTCGTCACCTTACTAACGCTTACATGGGACTTAGCATGATTGGCGATACGTCGGCGATGGTTCACCTCTGCCTTCCCCTTCGGGGATATAGGCGTGATTTATGTATGTATGTATGAGCCTTATATTTTAGCTCTAATTGCCGCACTCAGAGACGTCAAATGAGTATTTAATGTCAAAAATTTTCATTCAAATCTAGACCATAGACCCGGCAAGAATAGCGACTAGTTTTGAATTGTCATTTTTTGACGTTAATTACTCATTAATGTTATTTGATGTCTCTGAGTGCGGCAGCTAATGTATTAGACTTAATTAGCTGGCAATAAAGTATTTCGATTTGAATCTCTAAAATGACCTTTCGAAGATTTCACGCCGGTGTTAAAAAAACCATATTGGCGCTGGTGGCATCGAGACCTCAGCTGGCGCTTTGCCCCCCGGCCGTGGGAACGGAGGCACGTGCGACCACCGCGGCCGCAGCCCTATTTTGTTAACAAACATGTTTTGGTTTAGATACGTTCTTTTTAAATATTCTGACGTAACAATTTACAGATGCAATTAGTTCAATACCTAATAAGTAAGTTATCCTCGTGCCTCTCAGTGTGTTTGCTGTCAGGTGGCTTAATATGGCTGGTGACAGGTGGCTTATAATGTTGAGATGGATGAGCGGACTGACAAAAATTATACAAATCTCACAGAACACTATAAACACGCGGTTCAAACGGCCGCTGCATCGCATTTCGAAGTAATTTTGCATGAATTTTATAATTTTTATCGAAATTGGATAATAAATCTTCTTCTTCTTCTCCCTGCCCTGTTCCCAGTCCATCTGGGGTCGCTGGGGGCGCAGTATTTTTCCTTTTCCATTCGTATCGGTCAGACGTCATCAAGCCATCCACTCCCTTTTGATTCATATCATCCATCACACCGTAAAGGTGCTTATGATGAATGAGTGTATAGAAAAGAGACGCAACGGACTATGTCGAGAGACCGATGAACGGAGAGAGTGATTGGAATGACAACATTCCAATCCATACTGCTCAAGGTTTTGGCTTAGGTTTTACAGCCGGCCGCCTGCCTGACATCATCAACCCTCTTTGGGTATGTTGTTGTTGGTGGTATGCCCTCCACCATTGGGGTGCCCCAAGGTGCTTAAACTAAATATAATAAAAAGTAAAGTCACATCTTTATTCCACTGTCAACCAAATAAGTATAACATTGGAGCCAAAAACTCATTTCTATTTCCGCGGCTAAAAATCCTTTATTCACAACCAAATATAACATTGGAGCCAAAAACTCCTTTCTATTACCAGTCTATTCCTAAAATGCTAGAAATAAATTCTGCAATTTTTTTCTCGCCCACTCCGGAGGTGCCCCGGCGTGGGAACGCGGCCACGTGCGACCACACGGACATGCACAGACCTGTTTCAGCCCACTTTTCAGCTGTAAACACATTGTGGGCTCATTAGAGTTGAAGACATTTGGGACAAGTCTAGATCGGCTTCGCTAAATCTAGCACCGCTTGGTTTTAGATTAGGAAATCTGGTAAGATGGCGGGATTAAACTGATTGACATTCGCATTAAGTTTACGATTGCTTTATTTTGTTATTAAAATAGATAGCGTTTGTTTTGTCAAACAATTTTTTGTTTGTTGGGCGCATGTGCCGGGCTTAAATTGAAATTGCTCGCCCATAGGAAAATTGTACGGCGATTTTGAGACCGCTTTTTAAAAATTTACGACGCAATATTCGAAAATGTAAAAAGTACGACTTGTGCATATATTTCGGTTTTATGTAGCATAAATATGGGATCAAAGTAGATGGTTATTGGGAATTCTGCCCCACCTCCGTTCTTCGGGCTCACGCCCTCACTCACTTCGGTTGTACAGAATTCCCAATAACCATCTACTGATCAATTTCTTGGATAATTTAAAAATGATTTTGCTAAAAAGTATGGCATCAAATTCTTGATCTTGATAATTTAAACGCGATTTTTCGTTCGCCAACACGCCTTTAAGTTTTTTCTCCGCTTTAAAGTATTTATTATTATTACATCATTAGATATTTTGTGATTTGGCTTCGGAATATTATTGTACCTACTACACTATCTTGCTTACATGCTTACAAATACATATAGTTACATTAATTATATTTTGTGACTTTTATTGAAATTCTATTAATTAGGTATATCAACTTAACCTTCTATCTCTTCTTCTTCGTCTCTCTTCTTCTCTTCGGTCTTCTATGCTGGCCTGGGAGCGAACAAATAACGTAGAATAGGCCAGCCCCAACTCATCCCATGGGTGTCGTAAAAGTCGACTAAGGGAGATTGCCGGTGTAGACCAATAAGCACCTTGGGGCACCCGAATGGTGGAGGGCAAACCACCAACAACAGCATACCCAAAGAGGGTTGGTGTCAGGCAGGCGGCCGGCTGTAAAACCTAAGCCAAAACCTTGAGCAGTATTGATTGGAATGTTGTCATTCCAATCACTCTCTCCGTTCATCGGTCTCTCGACATGGTCCGTTCCGTCTCTTTTCTATACATTAATTCATCACTAGCACCTTTACGGTGTGATGGATGATATGAATCAAAAGGGAGTGGATGGCTTGATGACGTCTGACCGATGAACGGAAGAGGAAACATACTGCGCCGACCCCAGATAAACTGGGAACAGGGCAGGGAGAAGAAGAGGTATATCAACTTAACCGTGGATGCTGTATTGCGTGATTTTGGTCGGCAGCCTCTTAAGGGTTTGTCTGAAACCATCTTTATGGATGTTTGAACTAGCGTTTGTTTAACCAATAAACAAACTCAGCTATAAATCACAACGCCAATCGCTGCAACAGTGTTGCAGTTAGAAAGTAGTTAGTTTTGGAGTCCTCACAGCATTCCTGACGAGATAGAGATAATCGCTCATCAAATTCGGGTTAAAATAATAAAATTCACTCCGAAGCCAGATCTGAAATGAAAGGGAACGCAATTCTGTCTATCCGCAGATTATCAAACTAGCCTATAGGAATTTCGCTCGGTAAATATTCTTCGGGATTGGATAAAGCTCCACTGATTGATACCGTCTTTGCCCCACATTTAGGGTAGGACTTTGCTTAAACTCGCACTCACAGCACATGTCACAGGCAAATCGCCGAGTTGGGAATTTTATATTAAGACTCGGCATTTCACATACTAAGTGCATATTGTGAAACACTGACATTTTTATTACAAAGAAAAAGAAGTCGGAAATTTATGGAAAAATTATTGTTGTGATGCGTGAAACGAACCCAAGTCCTCCCCAATCAACCACACAGGCCTGGAAGTAAAACAATTTGTAACCTTGTCCATGGTCCAGTGGTTCGCCCACCGGAATTGACAACATTTCATTGTTTCAACATACCTTTATTATGTTGTTATATGAAATTAAACCGAAAATGAAGACACCCATATTTTTTATTTCTTCTGAATTCCGTCGTTTTCTTACAAAAAATCATGATTGAAATACCGGTCATTCTAAACAGACGTAAGTGCCAAATGACGTCACTGTCGTGGACGAAAGGCGAAATCACTCTTGACTCGAAAAATAAAAATATCACTTGTCAAAATTGACTGGCGTTTCCGGTGTCTAAAATAAAAACATTTTATCTGAAATGTTTGAAATTTATTTCAAAGTCAAATACGTTTTAATTTAAAGTTTATGAAGCATTTCATTTTATTGCTACTCTAATATTGTTAATTTCGACGATGACAATTAATAACATTGGATTTGATTTATGACTGACGTCTGTCATCATGTCTATGATAACTTTTTTATTATTCCATCTAGGAAAGCAAACGCTTTAATTCATACATCCCCGACCGTGACGTCATCGCATGATTTTTACATTTTATTTTTTTTTCTTTGAAATTAAATAATAAAAAAATCTATTAAAAATATTTTCGAAGTCTGGATTGGAAAATAAAGAAACGGTATTTTAATTTTGGGAGGTTGTCATTTTTGAAATGTTGTCATAGGAGTACAAATTTTTACTCAGTACTGGTTAGTGGGAGGACTTTTTTCAAATCCGCCTGGCTAGCTGCCACCATCTTATCTAAATCTGTCGCTATAATAATAATGTCAACAGCATTACTTATTGTGTTTCGATAATTTGGTATAAGATGGACAGCCCTTCTGTGGTAGAGGGTTCCAGGTGAAGTTCGATTCCATCTTCGGCCCTTATCGTCACTTACCATCAGGTGAGATGAAGGCAAATAGCTTCTGTCTCGCTTTAAAAAAAATATTCGTGTAAAATAATTATAAAAATACCTATGTGCTTGAATAATAATCTATTCGAAGGCAAAGTAAGCCAGCTGATTGGTTCACTGAGGAGTTCATTCATGACTAAAAATAGGTAATGATTCCAATGTGCATCTACTACGACCTTCGCGTCTCTGTGGGTTGCATTTACCAGGCAATGGTGATTCATATTTGAGGGCTCTCTAGTTGAAATAAAGAGATAATTACATATCTGAAACTGCCACAAAGAACTTGAGCAGGCGTGTTTATGTAAGTAGGTACAGACAGCAACGCCGGATTATTGCGAAAACAATCTGTCATATTGAAATTATTTTATGTCCCACATAAAGTGGACTTTTCCAGTCAGGGGGCGGCATAAAATTTTGTACTTACTTCGGGCGGTAAAAAAGAAAACCCTTAAATCGCACATTTCACCTTCAGGCCTACCGCCTAACTCGATTGCTGATGATAGCTATATTGCAATGCACTGCTTACGGCTATAGCAGCCATCCTGAATTTTCAGGCGGCACGGATTTTGTGCCAAATTCATACAAAATCATTCGGTGATCATTCGTTCAAAGCTATCGCTATTAGTTTAGGTACATTTGGTGCGACATGACAGCATGACGTCATAAACTATAGCTTTTGCTTTAGCAATCGAGTTAGGCGGTAGGCCCGCTGATCGGGCGTCAAATACTTGCGACCTGAGACATTCTTTGTATAATAGTACATTAACTATTAAACATTTGAGTCACCTTATCCTACTACAAGACTAATGAGATACGTAATGAACTTAGAATTCTAGCGCGTCTATTCTATTACGACACGTAGTCGATGCGCCTTCGGCCCTACGCGAGAAGCATTCGAACGATTCGAGACGCCACACGGACGACACGATAACGCATTGAGATGCGAATCTCATTAGTGTGCGAACTAAAGGCGTCATTTAATTAACAAAGAAAAACTAAATGCGGTAAATCTACAGATATATACATAAATCATGCCTATATCCCTGAAGGGGTAGGCAGAGGTGAATATCACCCACGTCTCGTCAAATATTAGGTTCCATGTAATAGGTGGCAACTTGGCAAGCCTATTGCCATGTATCGGGCACGTAAATCGCAGTATATTGCCAGGTGGTATAAGAGGAATGCTGCGTCCATTACTCATTGCTCTCATTATCCTTAGTCGTCTTGAGATATGGGTATTTTTCTCTGCCGTCACCACACGACTTTGCATTAAATCTTCAATTTATACAGAAACTCATTGTTGGTCGAGTAGATTTCCAATAAAACCACTTTTACGGTTTGAGGCTCGTTTTCATTAGGTGTCTGGTTCTTTTATTAATTTTAATCTGCGACAGTCAATACCTGGCATGTGAACTAAGACATGTCAAGCTAGTAGGTACGACGGGAAGTACGGGATAACAAAATACGGTCAGCATCAAAAGTAGACGAACACTTTAGTACCTTGTGATAGATAGTATGATTAGATAGATGTGATTAATAGGGTGCAAACATAAAGACATGGTAATAGTCAAGCAGGAGCATTATAGTCAATTATAGTCCTCTCCATTGCACTTTAAGACTTCATAAAAGGATTATAAGCGGCCATTTCGGTACCTATCACAGGTCATTACTGACACACTGCCACTGGCTACAAATTATTTGTTTTATTGTTATATGACCACTTCTACACTTTGTTACAATAACAGTTTGTGCAAAATAGTAGCAACTATTACTGCGCATGCGCTGTTGTTGGTATGACAGAGGACTAAAGTGTTCATATGTTTGTGATGCTGACAGTACAGCCGCCTTCATTTTGCGGAGAAGTATCATTTCCTTCACTGTGTTAATCTCTGTAACCCCATTGTATAGAATACAGTTTCCCATGTCACAGTCATGGCATTCAAATAGACTTATATTCACAAAGAATTAATCTGTCGAGTGATTACAAATGGTGCGGGGCTCCGTAGGTACGTTTGTTAAGCGCCTCCGAGACGGTCAAGCGGCTTTGGGTCAAACACGTAGATTTTCTGTTGTGCCTGCTAAACAGTGTGATTGAAACGCCTGTCAAGAAAAGGCTTGACCATAGACTATACAAAAATTTAAAATCACATCAAGCGCGTATCAAGCTCATAAATTTGACTCAAGCTTTAAGCGAGCGTTGTGGACAATCAAAATGATTGAAGCAAGCTAAAATCTAATTGATTGACGCGAAGTCGCTTGACCGTCTCGGAGGCGCATTAAATGATGGTACGATGTGCAATACAGCGCAATTATTTACGAGTACCAGGCGTGCACGTATCTTCGCCCATAATTTTTGTGCGGCTAAGGCCTTTTATTTGAATTACAACTTTGTTTTTAACCACTATTCTGTGTTTCCATTGACGGTGAACAATGACCAAGGGCATAACTTTGACATTATTCTAGCAAATTTTCATTGTTATTCAGCTAACATGTCATTTAGTTTTGACAATTTTCCGACTCGAGACATAATTTGATGATGTTTTTCTGACCTTGTTTCGTTCATTGTCTGATTTTTAATTGAACAATGTTTGAATATAGTAGGTATCTATTTTTCTTTGTAAATATTTTTCCTGTATTATAAGTTATTCATTTACAAACAACAAATAAATCGAATATAAAGAAAATATCGTTTGTTAATGAACTCCTCCGAAACGGCTTGACCGATCGTTATGATTTTTTTTGGTCTGCGAATAGGTCGTACGCTATTTTTGAGACCTCTAGATAATAAGGGCAGAACAACGTTTGCGAAATTATTTTAGAAATTCAATTATTACAATCTCATTAACATCAAATACATCCATCAAGATCATCATTAATAAAAAGTATCTTCCATTGGCTTCTCTTTTTGAGCTCGAATGATTTTCTTACACGTAAGAAAGCAGTAGACTCGCCCATATTACATGCAACCTGCTGACATAAATGGCGAAACGTGGGTGTTAAGTCACTTATCCTCTCTCTACTTATCCCTTTTTTTTGACGGAGTGAATGCATTTACGCACCATACCAACCGCTAGCTAGACGGTTGACGTGTGTGGGGCTTGCCCGACCTAAAGTCGGGAATACGCCACTAAACCACTCCGGTGTCCCCAAGCCCTTTGAGTGGGGAAAGTCTAAGAGCCACCGCGAGGCAATTCACCAGTCTCTCCCCAGGGAACCTCTGCCTACCCCTTCGGGGATAAATAGGTGTAGTTTGTGTACCTGTGTATTTATGTATCAAGTGAAGACATGCATGTATTTTTTACATTCGCATCGTCCCTCGCATTGGACATCAGAGGAATCTGCATTAGTATGCCGGTGTGTACGGGTGGAGGCACGACCGCGATTTACTGTTATAGCGTGCATCTTGCGCAGGCGCAGTATGCCCGACGAAATGTGGCCACATAAAGCCGCTTAACTCGCAGTTTTGACATGACACAAAATCTGTACGTGCCGGGAAATTGAGATCTGCTATGTCCGAATTATGGCTTTATTGCAACTTCCATAATAGCCTGAGGTTTACGATGTGATGGATAATATTTTATGATGTGATGGATGGAATCAAAAGGGAGTCAAAGTCAAAATTCGTTTATTCATATCATTCATCGAAAGCCTGTATGTCCAAGGGAGGATGGCGATATGAATGGAAGAGAAAACATACTGGGCCGACCCCGGATAGACTGGGAACATGGCAGGGAGAAGAAGAAGGTAATATAGTCTGAGGCCTGAGGCTATGAGCCAAATCGTCAATATTCATAGTCGAGTGATGAGTGCAGAAATCGTTATTGAGATGGGCTCTCACAAGCATCGGCATTTACACACAATAATATGCCAAACAAAACCTCGTTACTTTTATAGATTAAAAAAATATATTGCGAGAAATAGGTCAGCAATTTTTCTTTTATTTTTTGTCCGACCGTCCGCCAAATTGTGTCTTGAGCTGGGTTCGTGCCCTGCATCCAAGAGACATAATTCTTCGGAATTTCTTGACCTTTTATTTTTTTTTATGATTTTTTTTAAATAAAAGCTTATAGCTTTATTATTAAAATAGTTATTAACAAAGTAATTTTTTTTTAAAAAAGCAGAAAATTTCGTAAAATTATGTCATGGTTGGGAATGTTTCTGTTATTTTTCAAGAGAAGTTTGCACTAAGAAATGTTAAAAAAATTAATACAATGAAAAAGAAAAAAGTCCAAATTGTGTTTCTCTTTTTCCGTTAAAACATAATTTAATGTTCGTCCTTCTGTTTTTCTTTGCAATATCTATAATGTTTAATTTAGCGTAATAATAACGAAATGAAATAGTAGATTTTCAAACGCACTTTCAAAAATTATAATTACTTAACCCAGCTACACATGAACAAAAGTAAAGGTCCTCAAATGTCGCTAACATTCCGCAAAAGTAATTAGCTTATTATAAACTTCATACAATTGGGTCGATTTAATACCGATCGGCTACCATTGAAAGTCTGTGTTTTTATTGTATTGTCAGTTCATTGGAACATTGTCATCGCTAAATAAATTGAGCGTGTAATAAACCGGCGAATTGAGTAATTTCAGTAACAAACGGGCATTCAGAAGCATGGGAACAGGGGTCGTGTGACACATACAGAGATGAACTCATATCGTACGAGCAAGTTGATGAACTACCTATTAACTAGTGGTAAATACATACTTAGATACATAAATTACGCTTATATACTTATCCCCGAAGGGGTATGCAGAAATGAATGAACACCCACGTTTTGCCAATTATGCTTAGGTCCTATGTAACACCTATTCTGTATTTCCATTGATGGCGACGACATTAACAGATACTTACTGCCGCACACAGAGACGTCAATTAACTTTAATGAGTATTTAATGTCAAATTTTTTCATTCAAATCAAGACCATAGACCCGGCAAGAATAGAGACTAGTTTTGAATTGTCATTTTTTGACGTTAAGTACTCATTAACGTTATTTGACGTCTCTGAGTGCGGCAGTTAGTATGCAATACGTTTTACATTTTTTTAATTAAAAATAAAACATAATTGTTGTGTATTATGTCACACCTGACCATAAAGTGGACTTTTCCGCCCGCTCCGCGGACGGAAAATCCCACTTCCTGGTCAGGGAGTGACATAGAACTATGATCTTACATCGGGCGATAAAAAAGAAAGCCTCAAATACTTGCTATCTGAGTCATTCTTTGTTTTATCGCCCTTGGTATATAATCTATTATTTTGTGTTTCTTGCGTATTTCCCCTTCGGGGATGGACAAGGCTATCTGGGTAAATATGAGTTTCCGAGGGTAACGCAAACAAAGTCATTTGTTGCATTTAATTTCGGACTGCCCAAAAGAGAATTTACGGCCACTCATTAAAAAAATCATTTAAAATTTCCAATAAAGCAAATGATAACCCAACTACATAGTTAATTAGTTTTATCGCCAATGAGTTACGAGAAAAATACGCGGCATAATTATAATATTGGCAATGATTTATTTTCGTGAAACGCATAAATTATGACCAGGCTTTTGCAAAGGTTTCGGTAAAGAAGACTCGGAATCCATAAAGGATAATTGATAAAAATTGCCAATATCGCACACCTTTCTGGGGGCCTACCGCCTAACTAGATTGCTGATGATAGCTATATTGCAATGCACTGCTTACGGCTATAGCAGCCATCCTGAATTTTTAGGCGGCACGGATTTTGTGCCAAATTCATACAAAATCATTCGGTGATCATTCGTTCAAAGCTATCGCTAATAGTTTAGGTACATTTAGAGCGAAATGACAGCATGACGTCATAAACTATAGCTTTTGCTTTAACAATCGAGTTAGGCGGGTGGCCCCCTAGTAGGTAGACTTTCTAGTAGACAACATAATATAATCTATCTCTGTAATTTCTCCGACTCTTTATCATCATCATCACCAGTCCCTTAATCCCCAAGGATCTCTAAACTCTATAATTAAATGTATCTCTATAAACTTCAAATAGACATTTTTGATTTTAATTAGGCTAGTTTGATGTCTACCGATACATTTTATTCCTAAATGATGACAAACGTTTAATACGCGCCAAAAAAATGCTGTCTTAATCACATTGGTAGGTCGGATAAGGCTGTTCAGAGCCTTACATATTTTTAATAGCAATTTTATATAACTGCACCTTATCTACAATGCGTAGGGTCGAAGTAACTCTTTCTTTGGAGCTCGTAAGCAGGGAACTGCCTGCTGATCAAACAAAATCTTATTCTCAGTGAACTAGAATTCTTAATAATTAATTTGATAAAACTCACATCGGTTTACCCAAAATTTTTTTGCAAAGTAGGTATTGGTTATGGTTTTAAAATAGATGTAGTTACTATGTTACAAAATAAAAACAATTTTCATATAGGTAATTAAATAATGGAAATTTATGAAGAAAAATCGTTATTAATTTAATTCGAAGGCCATAAATCATTATAATATTTTCTGACCGTTATGTAACTTTCTGAAATTATTATCTAGGCAAAGTTGTAACTTTTATAAGTATAATTATATATTACGAAATATTATTATACTATTACGAAATAACATCTATTTATTCCAATTCCAACATTAACTGCCGCACTCAGAGACGTTAATTAACTTTAATGAGTACTTGATGCCAAAAAATTTCATTTAAATCTTGACTTTAGAATTGTTATTGTTTTTATTAAGTACTCATTAACGTTAATTGACGTCTCTGAGTGCGGCAGTAAGTCCTTAAAATGAATACAGTCTGGATTTATTAAATTAATGTTGACACCTTAGAAAAAAAGGCACCAGGTAAACTTTTATTTAAAAGCAATAATTAAACTTCAGCGTTCAAAAAAAATTGCCAAATTAGGTGTGAAATTAGAAGGGGTCAATTATGAAGACGAAGCGACCCGTAAGAGCATATAGTATTTGCTAACGAATTTTGCATAATAAAAGTGAATTTTGCATCTTAATTGCAATTTGTGCAAACAGCATCTCAGTTATGATGTATCGCAGATAAAACATTGTATTGCTTCATGGCGATACGATCCTTGTATCCGCACACGAAACAACAGACAATCGTAAAAATTCTTTAGGGCAATCACATCTCTGCGACTAGACTTTATTTGTTCTCGTATTGAGATTTTACCATTTTTTTAAAGATAAAATTATAAAAATGATATATAAATATAAAAAAATATATATTTCAAAGCATAACTTAAATTAAATTATTCAAAAAATTATACTCTTTCCGCATCAAGACTGCCCAAGCCGTGAGGTGGCGCCAGAGAAGAATAATATTAACTATTCGATTTTAATTTAAACATTATATAAATGTTAGAAAAATTTGTACAAATATTTTGGTGGTTAGAAAAAGAATTTCGAATTTGGTAATTATGTTGATGCGGGAATCGAACCCGCGTTCGCTGCTATCCGGGCAGGGGCCTGACCGCTCGGCCAACCAAGACACTGGTGTGTGTCTTGGTTAGCCGAGCTACCAAAATCTTTGTAAGAATAATATTGTCACCACTCTGCCTCTGCCTAAGGGTAAAGACAGCATGGACAGACTTAAGTGGGAATAGGCTCGCCCCCTATTGCACGGTTTTTTCTCCGTAATACGTCAGTTTCATACATTTGTATTTTATTCGTTCGAATTAATAATTGGCTTTAGATTCTGTCACACGTGTGTAATCGCCCTTAAATGCGTGTGAAAGCTGTTTCACGGTCGATTACGAGCGGTGTGTCTGTCTGTCCGCCCACTGTCTTATTGTCCACTTAAGTAGTACTCATAAACAATCCAATTAGTCTGAAGATATTCATACTGTAAATGGAGTAGCAGGATTTTAATCAATTCCTTTTACAAGTTTCACAACCTTTCGTGACTTTATTGATATTGCTAATTTTTTAACCACGTATGGTGGTATAAAAATTAAAATTTCATAAAAAGATGGTGGTAGTTTAATTGCAAGAAAAGGAAAAATATTTTAAAAAAACTTGTCAGCTGGGTTTGCCTTAATTTTTTTTTTATTTGTTTCCCAATAATTTTCAATACAAATTATAGTGCAATAAAGTATATATCTTAATTGTAAAACAAATATCATATATACTATACATATATTATACTATACTATATATATATATATATTATACATTATTATTTGCTGTACAAGGCGAATAAGGATAAAGACAGCGATGAGTAATAGGCAGCAGCGTCCTATCCTTCTTAATCTTATGCCGCTTAGCAAATGCCTACCTACTGCGAGTCATGTGCCCATTAGGTGGCAATAGGCTTGCCACCTGTTACATGGGACCTAATTTAAGTGGCAAAAAGGGGCATAAATCTAAAAAAGTGGCATAATGCGAAAAGTTGATTTATGTCTTATATGCCTTCTTTCTTTATTAGGTACAGAGCAGACTGGGAAAATGGCAAAGTAGGCTAGAGGGTGTGGGACTGAAGATCAGCAGAACTAAAGCAGTTTCATTTGTACTGCGACCTCGGTGGCGCCTCCGGTCTTTCTGATATTGCCTTAGATTGTGTATCTCTCCCAGTTTGTTCCGATTTCAGGTACCTCGGAGCATTTATCCAAAATGATGGCGATATTGACCGCGATGTGAATGGTAGAATAAATGCTTGATGGATGAAATGGCGGCAGGTCTCAGGGGTAACGTGTGACCCAAGATTGCCCCTGAAAATTAAGGGTAAAATATACAAAACCTTAATAAGACCTGTCGTATTGTATGGATCAGAGTGTTGGGCAACGAAAGCGAGGGATGAAAGAAAAAAGAGGGATGCATGCAGCGGAAATGAGTATGTTGAGATGGATGTGTGGGGTGACTAGGAAAGACAGGATTAGAAATGAGTACGTTGGAGGAAGTCTGAAAGTAGCGCCGATTATCGAAAAATTGAGGAGTAACAGGTTAGCGTGGTACGAGCATGTAATGAGGAGGGATGAATGTTAAGTAACTAGAGGTATGTTAAGTACGGATGTGCATGGACCTAGAATGAGAGGAAGACCGAAGAAGCGATGGATGGATTGTGTGAAAGATGATATGGGAAAGTGCCGTGTGGTGACGGCAGAGTAGAATACAATTGTCACCACCCCAAATCTCTCCCGTGGGTGTCGTACAAGGCGACTAAGGATAAATCAGTGATGAGGAATGGGCAGCAGCGTTCCTCTTGTACCATCTAGCTATGTACCTACTGCGACTTTTGTGCCCGATAAATGGCAATAGGCTCGCCACCTATTACATGGGACCTAACATAACTGGCGAAACGTGGGTGCTAGTTCACCTCTGCCTACCCCTTTGGGGATATAGGCGTGATTTATGAATGAATGAATGAATGATATGGGAAAGAGGGGAGTTCATGCTGAGCTCCCGCCTAATATAAGAGAGTGGAAGAAGAAGACATGTTGTGCTGACTCTGCTTAGAGTAGGATAAGGGCAGGGAGAAGAAGAAGATGCCTTATTTTTTTATGCGTTATTTTGATTTATGCCTGTATGTGTATTCATTTATTGTCACACGTCCATACTAGTATAGTACCCGTTCCGATTGCGAATTTCCCATATCACGGGAAATGAGCCACTTGACAAGGCGTCCGCGAATGCAATCCGTGCCGCCACCGCCATCAATCAGGCCATTCACCACTGACAAAGCACCTTCTGCCTTTGTGCCGCACAAAGCCCGGTTAATCTGCCGACACTGGCTCAAAAGTGGTTGTTGCCCTTTGTCAACTTTTTCGCTGGTTGACCACCGTGTGAATGCGCCATTCATGATTGTGCGCCTGCGCATGCTCATGTTGTGTCTGGCGCAAGTTGGTACAGGCGACAGCAAGTCACGCTACTGCTAATTAGAAAGATAATTGGGTATGACAAAAGTTGGCAAAATTTTAGTCTTGATGGGAATCGAACCTACGTCCTCTGCAATCCGGGTAGATTTCATACACCACTCGGCCAACCAAGGCGACAATGTTCTGTGTAATAATTACTCTACATACGTAGGTAAATGACGCCTATATCTCCTATATCTATATGGCGAGCCTGGTGCCATCTATCGGGCACGGAAATTTTAGTATATTGCTAGGTGGCATAAGAGGAACGCTGCTGCCCATTACTCATTGCTGTCTTAATTTAACCCTTAGGGCCGGTTTTTTTATCCATAGTCAACTCAACCAATTGTTAAAAACTGTTTCTAATTGCTAAATATCAGTGATATTTAAAGATAAGTAACAATTTTTAACAATTGGTTAACAGTGCATCAAAAAAATTATTATTTGTATTCTATGCGTTCGAATAGATTGGCCCCTTGTGACAATTAATTGAAGATACTCAAAGCCGCTCAGACGAAAAGGGTAATCAACGGTCAATTTCATGATAAAGTAAGAAGAAATCCGCAGGCGAATTTGGCATAGCGCAGAATTACTAGATTGCAGCGGCATACATGGGCATCCGCGTCGATTGGCAAATCGATGTCCGTTGAAAAAGAAGGTCTTCGGCGGCCTCGGACCGAAAGTATTTATTCATTTATTTATTTTAATTTATTGCACAGACCTCAAACAAATAGATGTGAGTAGTTAATATATTTATATACGTTTTAGTAACTCAAAGGCTGCCTCTCCACATATATAGATAACAAAATCTTCAAATTGAATATAATTAAAGTCATTAGTCGTTTAAACATCTATGTGGGCATAATGATGATGGTAATTTGGAATCGCACCTTCATCTCACCAGTGACAAAGCAATAAGATCTTTTTAAACATCTAAGCATCTAATTTCTAGAAAACCAGACCAGTTTTCCGCAAAAAAAGATAAATAGAAAGGATCTAGGTTACGGACACCTCGACAATTATATCACTTCTCGACTAATGACAAGTTGCCGATTATTGACCGATGCTAGAAAAACACTCCGTCGTTCACCTGTTTATAGTGACATATTTCGAATATCGATCTAGGCACGGCAATTTACCTATTCCCAGTATTAATGAACAATCGTGTAACAATAGTATTGCTTTTTGATACGGTTTGTTTATTTTAGTAGGCGATAACAGTAGCACCTACTAGGTGCGTTTAAAATGTGCAAAAATTGTTTTCCAGTAAAATTCTGACAGATAGCTATATTCCTCTTCTACCTGCCCTGTTCCCAGCTTATCTGATTTTGGCGCCTCCGGTTTCATCTTCCACTAACATCGGTCATAACACGTCATCAAGCCATCGATTCCATTTTAATTCATATCATCCATCACACTGGAAAGGTGCTAATGCTAGAAAGATACGGAAATGATCATTTCGAGAGACCGATGAACGGAGAGAGTGATTGGGACGACAATATCCCTAATATCCATACTGCTCGAGATTTTGGCATAGGTTTTACTGTCGATCTTCTGCCTGAAACCAACTCTCTTTGAGTATTATCTCTTTGTGATAGATACAGCTATATTATCGGTAAGGAAATAAGGTAAAAACGCAATAGGTAAGTTGGTTGGCACATTTCAAACTTACACTAGGGCTACAGACTGCAGCTATGTTTGTTAAGACTGCAACTTTGGTCCTTGGCAGACAGTATTTTTGAAAGACAAAATTGCGGTCAAAACTCGCTACCCATGACCCCTTGATGCAGTTTATGTGTCATTGTTTGAGCGTCAAATGCTTGAATAAGTTGCCATTGCGAAAACGCAATCCTTGCGAGGAAAAAAGGTCGCCTGACGTGAAAATAACACAAAAAATCTGACCATTTTTTCTTAATGTTTTTAAAATTTAACAAGACTCAAATAAAAAGCTGACACACAGCGGTAATATGGCCACTATAAGTTTGATGTCACATTGCCAAAAAATAGAGAAATGTCAGGTTAGTTGAATTTAAATAAAATCACACATTTTTCCCCTAAGCGTAGGCACAGGTGTAATAACAGTATAACACCCACATTTCACCAGCTTTCATGTAATAGGAGGAGAGCTTTTTACCATCAACCGGGAACTTAAATGTTCTCGGTTCCTTCGTGCTTCGGTACCAGTCTATTTATCCCTTAATGATTAACACCCACCTTTTACCAATTATGTTAGGTCCCATGTAATAGGGGATGTGCGTATTGCCATATATCGGGCATGTAAATCATAGTTACTTGATAGTATAACAGAGACGAACGAGAAGCCGTGACGGCAGAGTAGAATACAATTGTCACCACCCCAAATCTCCCGTGGGTGTCGTACAAGCCGACTAAGGATAAATCAGTGACGAGGAATGGGCAGCAGCGTTCCTCTTATACCTACCACCTAGCAAAGTACTGCGACTTTTGTGCCCGATAAATGGCAATAGGCTCGCCACATTACATGGTACAGTACATGGTATAATTGGCGAAGCGTGGGTGCTAGTTCACCTCTGCCTACCCCTTCGGGGATATAGGCGTGAATTATGTATGTATGTCTAACAAAGACGCTGTTGCCCATTTCTCGCCACTTTTTATACCCGACTAAGGGCCGGTTTTTTTTGCATTTGTTTGTTATTGAGTTTGTTTTTGAGTGAAAAAGTGGAGTGGAGTGAAGTGCTTCCCATTCCTCATGACGTCACATTAGTTGCCTTGCACGTCACCCGCGGGAGAAAAAATAGGGGAAGGGGGGTGACTATCATATTTTTTAAGGCTCTTGGACGAGTCTCTTTACAGCTTCTACCGGGTTTTTTGGGGAAGGCGAAGACCTTGTCCTCAAGCCTTGCAGTCGAGCACTCCCTGTGAGGGTACCTCAACAGCAGGCGTCTCCCATCGGCATCTCCCGAGGGATACTGCTGTTTTTTGACGTCTCGAATTAGTACTATATTGAAAACGGTTCCAGCGGAAGACCAGCGCTAGTCGTAAGGCTGGCAATATGCTGAGCTGGGACCGTTTGAGACATTTTTTTTTATGTTTTTATGTTTAATACCTTTTGTTTCTCTGTTGTGTCTCTATAAATATTTCTTTCTTTTCTTTCTGCGGAGAGCCTCACAGGGCGCCCGAATCGGAGCTTCGATCGGCAGGCCTGAGGATGCCTCTAAAGGCGCGGACCTCGGTTCAGGCGTGCCGTGTAGTAAGGGGAGGGGGACAATTGCATTCTGCCCTATCGGCACAGCACGGGCAGTCATCATTAGTCTGAAACAACCACAATAATGATAAAAAAACATGAGTTATTACAAACATTAACCGCATAACGCGCCAACACTGTCCTACGAAAGTATAAGCAGTATACGGCCTGGTTTTCCGTAACCCGCCGCCTCTTGCCCAACCATCTCAAGTCGCCGGCGATCCTTGAACACTAATGACTGCACGAAATTAAACATCAGTTAGGCGTCAGTCACCAGTGGAACCCGCGGCGTATGAGACGAGCGTGCCAACCGCGAAAGTAAACAATATTTCGAACACGTTATTGTGCAAAGGGGTCTCGCAATGAGGGAGTACGTTGGCGTGGTTGTGATCACATTGCTCTTCCATTGCAGCTTCCAGTTGATACCGCTCCGTGAGTATATAATACTAGTGGTCGCCCGCGGCTTCGCTCGCGTTAATGTCGGTTGTTTTATAGCCTATAGTCTTCCTCGATAGATGGACTATCCAACACAAAAAGAATTTTTCAATTTGAACCGGTCGTTTCTGAGATTAGCGCGTTTAACCAACCAAACAAAACTCTTCAGCTTTATAATATTAGTATTTCTTACACTCACATTAGTCATTCGGCCCAAAGTAAGTGCCGCATCCCCTGTAATCCGGGTAGATGACAATACCACTCAGCATCTGCCCGGAAGAAGACACGGGTTCGATTCTCGCATGAAGACAAAATAATTCGTTGAAATTTTTCTGACTTTATTTTCTTTGTAACATTTAATAATGTTCAAATAAAATTAAACCATAAGCATAAAGCACTTGTGTTATGGATACTAGATGACGGACAAATTTTAACATTCTTTGCATATAATTGTATTGCATAAAATTGTATAAACAACAATGTCACGGGAACAATAATGCCTGTGTTCGTCACAAACATTTGCCCCAACCAGGGTTCGAACACTGGACCTTTTGGCCTATAGCCAGGCGATAGCGATATTATGGACATTGAACCAAACAGGTAGTGAAATATAAGCGATTGACCATTTAACCAACCGGTCACCAAATATAAAGTTATATTATTATTCTTTAGACAGACAACAAAATTAAATGTCCTGTATAAGCATCACCGAAATATCAGTCCTTTACAGGATTCGAACCCGGACCCGGTGACAATTGTATTCTGCCCTGCTGTCACCACACGATTCGTGTAGTTAATCGATTTAGAGTTAACTGCATGCTGGTCTTGAATACGAAAATAAAAACAATTAAAAAATAGTTAGTTCTTGACCACTATTTAGCAACTTTCATAGGATAGGAAAACGTCCCTAAGACGGGGACGTCCACTCCATAGCCTTTTGAAACTCCTCTCTCATTACATTTATGGAAGTTAAAAAGCATGTAAAACGGGTAGGCAGCAGCGTTCTTGTTATACCGCCTAGCAACTAACTGCAATTTACTTCATAACAATCATCATCTTCATCATCACCAACCCTTTAAAGTCCCTACTCTTGGGGCACAGGCCTTACTTCAATGGGTCGTAACCACGGTGGTACTGTGAGGGTTGGTGGGTGTTAACGACTGCAGATGCAGCCGGGTCCAACGACTTACCGTGCCTTCGGAAGCACACACGAACTCATGTTTAAATACAAAGATTTTGGTGATTAGAAAAAGAATTTCGAAAAATTATGATCCTGCCTCAAGATCATAATTTTTCGAAATTCTTTTTCTAACCACCAAAATCTTTGTACTAATTTTTCTAACATTTATATAATGTTAAAATTAAAATCATGTTTAAATATTTTTTGGGCGCCTATCTAATGACAGGCCTCAGCGAACATAGCTTAATATACGCAATCAGCATGCGCAATAGGCCGAATGCGCTAAGCCGCTACGCCATAGAGCTCAATTATTAATAAAATGGAATGGAACTTAAATAACAATTAGTATAATTACGTAGATCGTAATAAAGAGATTATTATTTTATCAGTTAATTGTTTATCAGTGAATTGTCTACTAAAGAATAGGATGGCAGGAAAGACGTTAAAAATGAAAACGAGATTGTCAATACGACGTTTTGAGTTGGTGTTGAGTTAGATAAACTTAGGGCCGATTTCACCGTCTCTCATAGAAACTGAGTTTAATAAAACTTACATACATGCATACATAAATCACGCCTATATCCCCCAAGGGGTAAGCAGAGGTGAATTAACACCCACTTTTCGCCGATTATGTTCGGTCCCATGTAACAGGTGGCGAGCCTATTGCCATATATCGAGCACATAAATCGCAGTACAAATTTATATTGCTAGGTGGTATGAGAGAAATGCTGCTGCCCATTACTCATTGCTGTATTTACACTTAGTCGCCTTGTACGAAACCCACGGGAGAGATGGGGACAATTGTATTCTGCTCTGCCGTCACCACACGGCCTTAATAAAACTTAATAAAACTTGGTTTTGATTAATGCTATGTAACGGAACTCAGTTTAGAGCATAAACCGAGTTCAACTTCAACGGATCGCGTTTAATTCTGCGGTGAAATCGGTCGGTTAATAGGACAATACTTGGCGCGTTGAGTTACCGGCGAAAGGCAATAGTCTCACCCCCCATTACATGGGACCTGAAATAAGCTTGCGAATCGCGGGTGTTAAGACATGTCTGCCTACACATTGGGGGACAAAGGCATAATTTATTTAAGTATGTAGCGCTATGAGCTTGTTATGACACTGCCACTCCAGTAATTGCCAGCTGATTGCGTAAACTAAGCAATGTTCATTGGATGGGTGACCAAAAATTTATTATTTCGAGTTCCTCCGTGCTTCGGAAGGCACGTAAAGCTGGTGGTCCTGGCTGCATCTGCAGTCGTTAATACCCAACAACCCGCACTGGGCCAGCGTGGTGGGTTATGGCCCAATCTCCCTATATTCTTCCATCCATAGGGAAGGCCCGTGCCCCAGCAGTTGGGGCATTAAAGGACTGATGATGATGATGATGATGAATGCAATGTAAACAAATAATCGTTTTATATCCATAAATTACAATTTTTCCCACTATTATTGTTCAAAGACCTTGGTTCGGTTAGAACTACCGTGCTGCATTTTGTTGTCGTCAATTTACTCAGACTGAATATGTTTAGCACTTAAAACCACCATTTATGTTGAAAACCAATTTTTAGATTTTATTTATAATGTTCCTTTGATGATGGCTTTAACATATCATTTTATGCTGAATGATATTCGTGTTGTTACATAAATATTGACTCACTGAAGACGTGGCGTAGTTTCAAGTAAATTCGGTCCCATGTTTACTTCCCATCTACTAAGCAGTACTTATATGAGTGCTGCTAATAATGAATTGTTAGGGTCTTTGTGGTTGGTCGTGGGCAACAAGTTAAACACTTTGTACTATTTTAATTTATTTACTACCGGGAGACACGCTTTATGCACAGTTTACCAAACCGCCATTATTTGCAATAGAGAGAGAGCGTATTCTTTAGACAAAGACAAAATATGTTAATCTTGTTGGTGTTGCCAACATGAATTAATAAATCTTCATTTTATTACAATCATTTTAATGCCTTCATCTTCGTTTTACGTGCCTACTATCATTTAATTTTCTTGTTGTTTAGAGATTCCATCAAATTTCAAATCGGCCGTCAAAATATTCAAGTGGAATGCTAATAGTAACAGTTCGTGATAGATTATTTTTGATAAACAATTAAGTATATCTGCATGTTATATGCATTAATACATAATTGATAACATCTAGCTATCATAGCACATATCAAGGATTGAACATTTGACTTTTTTTAAAAAGCTGGCACCATGTTTGTGTATCCATTATAAATAAACTAATATGTAATATCATTTTAAAGACACTGAAGGCTCTGTTCGAACCCAATGTGTTCATCGCTGTCAACAAAACAGCCGAAACATTTTCAAACGTAACACTGCATTGTAAAAAAGAAACAATTCCAATCTCCTTCCAGCGGACTTCATCCACCCGTGCCACGAGCTCACAGACGAATGCTTCACCAAGGCCACCCTGGACGCGATCCCGGGCGTGGTCAAGGGCATCCCGGAGGCGGACATCCCCACCCTGGACCCGCTGTTCATCGAAAAGAACATCAGCATGGTACTCCCGGGGAACCTGAAGATGCAGTTTCACAACGCCAAGCTGATAGGGCTCAGTACCTGCGTACCGGATAAAGTATCGTGAGTAGATTCTTCAAGCTCAATCAGCTCAGTCAAGCTCGTTCATTTTCTGTGTTTCTGTTCTGTTGCTAGGTCAAACATACTTATAAAAGATTTGTTCGACCTAGCAGCAGAACAGAAACAACTCTCATAGACGTCAATTAACTTTTTGTATTGTACTTAATGTCAAAAAATGACAATTCTAAACTAGTCGCTATTCTTATGCCGGGTCTACAGTGCGTTCACAGTTATTTTACCTCTGACGTTTCCTTTTACGTTTTATATGAGAGAAGGATACTAATATGACATTTTCATATGTTATAGCAGGATGATGAGAAGTATCAGAGATAAAATAACTGTGAACGCACTCTATTTTTTTGACATCAAGTACTCATTAAAGTTAATTTGCGTCTCCGAGTGTTGGTGCAGGACGGGCTAGGTAACAATACTGCATAGATAACATTACCGTGTTTAATACACACAAAAATCATGCCTTTCTCCCCTAAGGGGTGGCCAACTGGCAAGAGGTGTTTTAACACCTGCGCTTCGTGAGATAAAATAGACTGGAAGAGAAAGACATCTAATGCCAATGTGGAAAATTACTACCTAATGAATTAAGCGTTGCCTATACGTTACAGCAGTAACATTTTCAAATAATTTATGTTTAATGTCAATAGCATTAGAGTAATATAAGTACTACATATTAGGTAACTCTAAATATACTCAAGCTTACAACAGTTTCCTAAGGTTCTATGAAATTGAATAAGGTAATGTAATATTTAGTGAACTGTTGGGAGGTGAATGTCCGTAACGAATGGGCCAATCCGCTAGGATTCGTAGTGAATTAAATGTTAAGTGGACGTTCGCTTGTTGCGATAAAAATGTAATCCACACTATATTAAGCTTGGACTTTAATTCGAAGTGTATGGTTTAATATCATAATACAGACTTACATAGAAACGATGTGATGGATGATATGAAACAAAAGGGAGTGGATGGCTTGATGACGTCTGACCGATATAAATTGAAGAGGAAACGTACTGCGCTGACCCCAGATAGTCTGGGAACAGGGCAGGGAGAAGAAGAAGACTTACTTCGAAAAATTATGGCCTAAATCCATTTTCGTTTTCCGGGACAGTCTTTATTTTATTTTGTTCCCCAAGATATGCAGGGCAATCCTCCGCGGGGAGGTAGACGGCAGGCTAAAGCCTGTCACAGACGTAGCTATAATATATATTAATATATCGAGATATATACGGCCTATTGACGGATATTTGACGGCCGCCTTGGTCGAATGCTCAGATTGCTGGGTATTGGCCAAGAGGTCCCGGGTTCGAATCCTGGTAGGGGCAAACTTTGTGGTAACCACAAATGTTTGTTTCCGAGTCATGGTTGTGTATATGTTTATGTAGTATATTTTCAACATTTTTATACATAATTATATTAGAAATATGTCCGTCATCTAGTGTCCATAACACAAGTGCTAGACTACTTACTTTGGGCTAGATGATAGGTGTGAGTGTAAAAAAAAAATATTTATTATTTATTTATTTATTTATTATTAAGCCGTGTGGTGACGGCAGAGTAGAATACAATGGTCATCACCCCAAATCACTCCCGTGGGTGTCGTACAAGACGACTAAGGATAAATAGTGATGAGGAATGGGTAGCAGCGTTCCTCGTAGGGACAACTTAGCAATGTACTGCGAATTTTGTGCCCGATAAATGGCAATAGACTCGCCACCTATTACATGGGACCTAATATTGTTGGCGAAGCGTGGGTGCTAGTTCACCTCTGTCTACTCCTTCGGGGATATAGGCGTGATTTATGTATGTATGTATATTGTAGCAAACTACCACAGACGGGAGCTATACTAAAATATATATTTTGCCCTCACTCGGTCTGCGGTCGTAATATGCCAAAATATACCGATATATATTCGTCGACAAATTTTGGTGACGCCAAAGAAATATATATTATAGCTGCGTGTGCGGTCACTCGAAAATTTCTATTGCAAATACATACATACATTACATACATACATAAATCACGCCTATATCCCCGAAGGGGTAGGCAGAGGTGAACTAGCACCCACGTTTCGCTAATTATGTTAGGTCCCATGTAATAGGTGGCGAGCCTATTCCCATTTATCGGGCACAAAAGTCGCAGTACATTGCTAGGTGGTATAAAAGGAACGCTGCTGCCTATTCCTGATCACTGATTTATCCTTAGTCGCCTTGTACGACACCCACGGGAGAGATTTGGGGTGGTGACAATTGTATTCTACTCTGCCGTCACCACACGGCCAAATATTATATTGAAAATATGTTGTAATAAGTCTTGCTATGATTCATATTAATATATATTACAGCTACGTCTGTGACGGGCTTAATGCGTTCAACCCGAGGACATCTCTGTGTGTGTACATTCGCGTTTCTTGCGTGTCCCCCAATCTCTCCCGCGGTTATCGTACATCGCGACTTAGGGCTATGACAACGATGAGTAATGGGCAGCAGCTTTCCTCTTATAACACCTAGGAATATATTAGACTAACTGCGATTTCGTACCCGATAGATGGCAAAAGGCTCACCACCTATTAGGTACATGGGACCTAACATAATTGGCTACACTTAGCTGTTAATACACAATTGCCCCTTCGAGGCTAAATAAGCGTGATTTATGTGTATATGAATAATTCAAATAAGTAAATATAAACTGCTTAATTCTTAATAAAAAAATTCTTGACAGTCAAGCAAACAATACATTGTCTTCAAAAACGCGATGCAGGTAAAAAGTTGGGTAGGTACCTACAGCACAAATACAATAGATTATTGGTCAAGGTTCAATGTAACCGCCTTAGCCTCGGCAGGTACGGTCAGCATCATAAGTCGATTATCACTTTAATACCTTGTCACAATAATTTTTCGTACAAATTGGTGGCAAATTTTACTGCGCGTTCGCTGTCTTTGGTATGACACGGAACTAAAGTGATAATCGACTTATGAAGCTGATCGTGCAGGCAGTAGTGCATCATGTTACCACAATAAATCAAATTTTCTCTTACAATTTAATTTGTGCTTTATGTCAAACGGGTTATTTTATACCAGCCCTTTAATGTCCCCACTGCTGGGGCACAGGCCTTCCATAGTTGGAAGAATATAAGGAGAATGGGCCATAACCCTCCACGCTGGCCTATTCCGCATTGCAAACAACTACAGGTCCAGCCGGGACCAACGGCTTAACGTGCGTTCAGAAGCACGGAGGAACTCGAGATGAAAAATATTTGGTCACCCATCCAATGACCGGCCTCAGTGAACATTGCTTATTTTACGCAATCGCAGGCAAGCGCGCTAACCCACGCGCTATCCAGCTCCTCTTTGCTGATGATCCTCCTTTATTTTATCCTGTTTAAATAAATAAATGAAGAAATTATATTTATGTCACACCTGACCATAAAATGGGCTTTTCCGCCCTCTACGCGTACGGAAAATCCCACTCCCTGGTCAGGGGGTGACATAAAACTATGATCTTACCTCCGGTGATAAAAAAGAAATCCTCAGATCATATAATATATGTATTTATCAAATAATAATGAAATAGTGGCGATCTGAGACTTTCTTTGTTTTATCACAGATATTCCTATATCTAAAAGAAGGCTTCCAAATACCTTTTGTGAAAGTGTTTAGTCTAGAAATAAAAGATTTTTTTCGCTCTTGGTATATAATCTTCTATTGTCTACAGCTCGAAACGAGAGAAACGCATGTTCATATTCGACATGCACTGCAACTTCACCATTAGGGGTCTTTACAGCCTGCGCGGGCGCCTGCTTCTGTTCAACCTTGACACTGACGGCTATGCCAAAATCAAGATCTGTGAGTACTGCTTTTTACACCGCTACTTTGTTACCTCAGTACTTCTTTCTTCCGTGCTTCGGAAGGCACGTTAAGCCGTTCGTCCCGGCTGCATCTGGAGTCGTTAATACCCACCAACCCGCGCGTCAGCGTGGTTATACGCGTGGTTATACGCGTGGTTATACGCGTGGTTATACGCCTGTGCCCCAGCAGTGGGGACATTAAAGGGCTGGTGTCGACTAAGGGATATTACGTGGTGTAATACAAAAAACTCCTTTGGACACCCGAATAGTAGAGAACAGACCACCAACAACAGCGTACCCAAAGAGGGCTGATGACAGGCAGTCCTCTTTCCATCATTTTACTATACATTCATTGATCATTAGCATCTTTATGGTGTGATATGAATCAAGAGGCAGTGGATGGCTTGATGACGTCTGCTATATTAATAGATTAGGAAACACTGCGCCGACCCCAGATAAACTGGGAACAGGGCAGAAAGATGATGAGTACCTCGATAGTGCACTGACGAGCTCTCTCGGCAACCAATTCCGCAAAGGCATTGACCAAATATACACTATTCAGTTCAACCGTGTTACAGAACGCTATGCAAGTCGTTGGTCCCAGCTGCATCTACAGTAGATAATAACCACCAACAAATGAATGGTGAATTGCCGCGAGGTAGATCCCAGACTTTCCTCGCTTAAAGGGCTAGGAGGAACACCGGAGTGGTTTAGTGGGTATTGCTGATGCTTCGTGCGCTGAGCGAGTCCCACACACGCCAGTCGCCTAGCTAACGGCTGGTATGGTGCGTAAAAGCATTCCACTCCGACAAAAAAAAAAGCGCTGCGTAGTGGTGTGACGTTCTCCCTGTATTATTCCATCCATAAGACCTGTACTAAAGCAGTGACTTTAAAAGCTGATGTTGTCTTTGACAAATTTGTATCTTCGAAATTAAACCTATAATTTGTTGTGTTTTGATCTTTTCGACAGTCTTTGTCCGTTTCAATTAGACATTTTCGACCGTATCTAATCTTGCCCATTTCATTTTGTCCCCAGGGAACCAACACATCCGATTGGAGGTGGTGGAGAAAGTGGTCCTCAACAGCGAAGGGCAGGGCCATTACAAGATCAACTCTTATAAATACAAGGCCGACTACGGCACCGACTTGAAGATGAATCTCACCAATCTCATCAGGGGCAATCCGGAAATCAGTGAGTATACCAGACCAATAATTTCCAATGTGACCATTACCTGTTTCGCAATGAGCAGTGAGTTTTCGTTTTGTCATAATTGTTTGATAAAATTGGAAGACAGAACTATGCCTGACGCATCTGGCGTTTGCGAACTTTTTTTTTATATACATACATACATACATAAATCACGTCTATATCCCCGAAGGGGTAGGCAGAGGTGAACTACCCACGTTTCGCCATTTATGTAAGGTCCCATGTAATAGGTGGCGAGCCACAAATGTCAAGCCACAAAAGTCGCAGTACTTTGCTAGGTGGTAGGTATAAGAGGAACGCTGCTGCCCATTCCTCATCACTGATTTATCCTTAGAAGCCTTGTACGACCCACGGGAGAGATTTGGGGTGAATTGTATTCTACTCTGCCGTCACCATGCTGATTTTATTAATTTAATAATTTCTAAATATACCCATTCATACCGTATCGATATGAATAAAGTAGAGAGAAAAGAAGAAAAGAAAGAAGATGGATGAAAGGCGAATACATACAGCAGAGATGAGGATAATGTTATGATGAATGAGTGGAGTAACAAGAATAGATAAGATAAGGAATTAGTAAGTAGTAATATAAGACGAAGCATGAAAATAGGACCTGCGACAGAAAAGCTGAAAGGAAGGCGGCTGTCCTGGTATGGGCATGTAATGAGAAGAGATAAAAGCAAAGCCTTGCCTTTGAGCAAAAAGTAAAGTGAATGACGTTGGTGAGTGGAAGGGAAGCTTAGAGGACGACCTTACTAAAAATGTATGGATAGCGTGAAAGACGATACGAATGACAAGAGAGTGGATGATTTTAAGACAGTTGACCGAGATGTATGGAAGTATAAAACTAACTGCCCAGATAACCTGCGAATAAGATAGGCGAATGACAATGATAACGATTTTGAAATGCATAAAATACGCGGGACGCAGAAAAAAACACGCAATTAAAGCATAAATTATAAGTAGCCACGATTTGCATCCAACAGAATTTCGTTATGTTGTAAATTAAAAAATTGAATGCTACTTTCTGACGTACCATCATGGCCTCGCCTTGACATGGTTCCACGCCAAATATGACGGTATATTTTGTTTGTTTTCTGACACATGGTTGTCAATTGTAGAATTTAATGAGGTAATTTAATGAGATAAGTGAGTTTCGAAGACCCCTGCTGGGTCTAGTTGAAGGAAAGTAACCACAAAATAGGGGTTAATATGCCACTTCTGTAATATTAGGGCAGGAAGAAGCAAAAGATGCCACTTCTGTATTATTAGGGCAGGAAGAAGAAAAAGATGCCACTTCTGTATTATTGATACTTGAAATAAAAACTGTTGGCTTTAGTTATGCCTTCTTTGAATTAGCTCACGGAATCCTTAGGAAAATACCTACTGGTCTCAAAAGCTTGTCTTGGAATTACGAGCAGATGTGGATTTACACCCACGTTTAGTCTTGGTCTAGATTTAAATGAAAATTTCTGACTTTAGGTACCTACTCATTAAAGTTATTTGACGTCTCTGAGTGCGGCAGTTAATCATTAGTCGCCTTGTAGGTACGATACCACCGTCATCCAGTACCAATAGCACAAGTGCTTATGCTAATTCTTTTCCCAACTATGTACATACAGTTAATAATCTGACTATACAAAACAGTTAAATATCTCCATTCAATGGTCAACTTTAACATGTTCGATGTAAAATACAATGTAGACTGCACGTGTTGTAGACAAACTATAAAAAATGTAAAATATGTAATGCAATATATTTTTGTAGCTAACAAACCTTGAAGAATTGTGGAATTAGACATAATAAAAATATTTGACTATTTTAAATACGCAAATGTTTGCTTGAATCGCTTAACGCATTCGTAAAAAAAACCTCCGAGGCCTATTTTATAAGCAATCGGCTGAAATAAAACCAATAAGTAACACTTTTCCAATATTTATTGTATATCCCAATACAATTTCGAGATGTCCTCCATTTTGCGTCTATCGAATGAATGATGTCCAGTATGAATGTAGCTACGAATTAAGATGCTTCAGATCGATCAAGGGCGCTTGCGCAGCAACTTCATTTCAATTGAACTCATTCACCGCCTTCTCAATCTTCCGACAGCAAATGGCGCCAACACAGACTATAATTCATTACATTGACTATCCGTCAATACACCAACTGTTTACATTATAAAGGTCTATATTTAATAATCTAACATTCGGCCTTTCCTGACTACAAGTTTGTCCTCAAACTTAATCGTAGAAGTGCTATCATTTTAAATCATAACTTCTTACTTCTTCTTTTATTGTTTATGTTGTTTCAATTAACGTTTTTCTTTCTTTCTTACAATAAAATGTTCTCTTTTTAACAATCTTTGCAACTTAAATTCATCGCAATCATTTGACCATCTCTTCCAACGGATCTATCATTACTTGCTGAAATAAAATGTTCTCTATTTAACAATCTCTGCAACTTAAATTCATCACAATCATTTGACCATCTCTTCCGACGGATCTATCATTACTTGCTGAAATAAAATGTTCTCTATTTAACAATCTCTGCAACTTAAATTCATCACAATCATTTGACCATCTCTTCCGACGGATCTATCATTACTTGCTGAAATAAAATGTTCTCTATTTAACAATCTCTGCAACTTAAATTCATCACAATCATTTGACCATCTCTTCCGACGGATCTATCATTACTTGCTGAAATAAAATGTTCTCTATTTAACAATCTCTGCAACTTAAATTCATCACAATCATTTGACCATCTCTTCCGACGGATCTATCATTCACTTCCTGAAATAAAATGTTCTATCCTGAAATAAAATATTCTCTCGATATTCAATGAACACAATCATTTTAAGTTAAAGAGACTCAGTCATCTCTTAAGCTTAAAATCGACTCAATCATTTGAATAGGATGAACTTGTTAGTGATGTTAATAAATAAATTAAATAAATAAATATCTCTCTCGGTGGTTCTATCGACACCAAATCACTTTAGTCGATTGAGTGGTTCTATCGACACTCGTAATCAACTACATAATAGGTGGTTCTATCGACACCAAATCACTTTAGTCGATTGAGTGGTTCCATCGACACTCGTAATCAACTACATAATAGGTGGTTCTATCGACACCAAATCACTTTAGTCGATTGAGTGGTTCCATCGACACTCGTAATCAACTACATAATAGGTGGTTCTATCGACACCAAATCACTTTAGTCGATTGAGTGGATCCATCGACACTCTTAATCAACTTTATTCAATAAAATTCTCTCTTAATATTCAATGAACGCAGTCATTCTAAGTTTAAGAGACTCAACCATCTCTTAAGCCCGAAATCAACACATTCATTTGAACATCTCTCTCGACGGATCTATCGACACTCCTAATCAGTTACATAATAGGTGGATCTATCGACACCCAAACAGAGTCGATTGAGTGGATCTATCGACACTCTTAATCAACTTTATTCAATAAAATTCTCTCTTGATATTCAATGAACGCAATCATTCTAAGTTTAAGAGACACAACCGTCTCTTAAGCCCAAAACCAACACATTCATATGAACATCGCTCTCGACGGTTCATCGACGTCGTTTACTTACTTTGTAGACAAATAGGTGGATCTATCGACACCCAAGACCTAGGAGTGGATCTATCGACACTCATCAACTACATACAACTACATAATAGGTGGATCTATCGACACCCCAAATAAATTAAATTAAACATATAATCAGACGTCTACCACATGTACAATAAAAGCTGTTGTTACCAAGTATTTAGTTCGTCTGCGGTATGATTTGAATGGCCGGCCATGATACTTTTGACAATTCGAATTTATTTTTATTTTATCTTTACTTATTATTATTTTTATTTTTTTTTTATATAGGGACTCGACTGATTTAATAAATTTATCTAATTATTTCATGATAATTATTATTCTTGTGAATAATTACTATGTGTAGCCGTCGGCCGTCCGTGACAAAAATGAGTCCCTTTATTTTATTCAATAAAGTCCCAAAATTATAACTATATCGAAACAAGGTTGGTAATTTCTTTCAACATCTTGACTTGACTGCGTGTCGCATAGCACTTCTGGGCGGCATCATTACCATCCTGCTCTATGCTATGCAAACCTCATCACTTAATTTCATGCATGGCTTTCCACGTCATAGACAAATCACTATCTCAATCAATTCATTACTATTACAGATATATGTAAGTATTGTTTATACTCATAGATTTATTATAACATTATTGGACAACTATATGAACTATACAATTGGCGGACTTAATGCCATATGGCATCCTCTACCAGTCAATCAGTAGGGTGTGTTAGAGATAATAAAGAGGCAAAGCTTAATTAGCTACAAATTTAATAAAATACATAAATGAGGTATAACGTAAACACATACACACATAAATATATAAATACATAATAATAAATAAATAACTATTTCCTATGGCATTATATTGAATATAAAACGAGAGACATCAACTCAATCAGACTTGAGATAATGTTCACGTATTAGTCTTTTGGAAGCAACCTTTTCCCAATATCAATCACTTGTCTTTAACATTATTAAACATAATACATACATACATAAATCACGCCTACATCCCAGAAGAGGTAGGCAGAGGCGAGCCAGCACCAATTAGCCATAATACATAACTAAGTTATCGATTTTTATATTTTCGGTTCTTCTTATAACTGCCCTTATCTCGCTTTCAAGGGGTCGGCAGAACCTGTATTCTTCTTCCGCTCTTTTTTATTATTCTCCATTCCGTATACTCCTTTATACAATCCATTCATCTCTTCTTTGATCTTCCTCTACTTCTGCGTCCTTCCACATTCATATATAATATTATTCTGCCAACATGGCTTTCATCACTTCTCATAACCTTACTAACCAATCCAAGTCCATTATTTTGGGGTCTCTTAGTCACTGGCGCGATTTTCAAAGTTTTCCTGTTTCTATGCTCAACCCGCATCATATCTTTACATGTCACAGCCCCCACGTTCACCTTGACATTCGCACTTCCGTTACACGCACTCGTTTTATTTTTTTATTTTTATTAATCTTCTCAATTGTTTTAACATGTTTCTTGATCCCTAATATCCTTCAATATAATAATATCTTGTTCAAACTACCCTGTAATTAATAGTAGTAACTCCATGGGTGTTAGTTTAATGATAATGAACAGTTGTTTTAATACCTAATCGAATGTCCGGTAAATAGACGTCCTAAGTCTTTAAAAATTATCACTATCCATTTTTAAAATGACTGTTCATAATTTTGTTTTTATTTTTATATTAATAAACTTATTAAATGTTGTCCATGACCTCCTGTTTTGCCCTACTAAAATGCCCTCTGAATTGTTATAGCTACAATGCTAATTAATTGGATTGACATTATGAATGTAGGTTGTGTTCCTCTTTTTGGTTTGTTTTATTTATTATTCCTGACATTCAAATAAACATTGGGTATTCATTTTATTTGTATCTTAACGTGTGTTCTGTGGTTTTATGTTACTCATTTTATCTAATTTTATTTAATTGTGCAAATTATTACATTTTATGTTTTAACTTAACAATTTATATATGGCAAAGGAATAATGTCTGCTCAAGTTATCGATAGATCGTGAACGTGCATGTGAAATACTTATAGGATACCATGTTTGATCACAAGTGACTGTACATAATATGTTTTCAACTTTTCCTTGTAAAGCTTGTTGCTCTTGTCTGTCAGTAATCAGTAGATGGTGACCCCAACAAATTAAAATAAAATGTTTTCAAATACTAAATACTATAATGTCTTCAAACTCGGTACTGGGTAAGGCCGCCCAATGTAAGTATTTCGTAAAAGAATCTATATTATTAAAATATAAGTATTGCCGTGTTTGTAAGTGGGAAAGGTCTTAAAGGCATGTATTGTATGAAAAAGTACAGCTAGTTTAAATTCGATATTCTAAATGGATCGTTGTTATTCATTTATTTCATAGTGGCAAACAACAGTCAAAAAATTGAGAATGTTAATAGGTATGCCAGATCTCTTATTAGTTTGTTACAGTAAAGCTATACATACAAGCTTATACACTACAAATACACTAGTTTTGTTGTAGTCAAAAATACCCATTAGTTTTGATTTTACATGCATTTACACTTACGATAAATATCAAGGCCCGTTAACATTCACATGACGACATGTGACATCATTTTACAACGCTCAGCAAGTTTACTTCTTCAGATCGGAAACTAAGTAATTCTTCCACCATTATTGTTATTTATTGTTATTATAATAATTATTATATTATTGTATTATTTATATTTTTTTTTTAAACCTACTAGCACTTTGATAAAAGATTACATAAATTTCATTACTATTAGCACATAATAATATACCTATTATTATACAATTTTGACACATACGGGACAAAAGCATATTTTGAGACATTTTTATTGGAAGGTTACAACCAAATTGATATCGCATAATTGGTTACCAAAAAATTTAGGAAAGTATTTGTTCGCCCTTTTAGAACAGATATTCGAATTGTTTTCCATAAAATTACAAAGATTTACACATTATACTATCGGTTTTGGGAATTTATAGCTAAGATGTCCATCCATTATAATTTACAACAAATAACATTATCGTATGGTTTACTTATATGTATGTTTTATTACAATTCCTATAATTTTAGCCTACTAATTTCGACGAATTCTGTTTTAACTACTGTTCGGTAAATTATGTTTTGTTCTCTTTAAAAATAGTAAAGTTGTAATAATTATCCAGGACGTGCTCTTTCATTGAACCCCTCGGTCAACTACTCCGCTTAATTATCTATTTTGTAATAACTGGAGCGGTATGTTGATGCTCTAAGACGAATGCGGCAGACTATATCTGCTGAAATCGTACTAGTTCCATACCATGGTTACGTTCCCTCCGTTCTTGGCTATGGACTGATCTTAAGGGGAGTCTCTGTTGACATAGAAAGGGCATTCAAACTGCAAAGAAATGTATTCGAGCTATATTCGATGCATGGGTGTTAGACAGCTGCAAACTATTATTCATCAAATCAAACTTCCTTTCACTACCTTGCACATACGTACATACGAGACATATGCGTCTTTGTCTCTCTCAAAATCTCACTTCATCTACTACAACCATTATTCGAACGTATCGCACAGACCTCTTGGAGCGTAATATGTAAATATGCTACATCAACCTCCGAGTCGTACATACATCTACCAAAGGAGTGTATACAATATGAGCATCATAATATATAATAGGCTTCCTGAAAGCCTAAAGTTACTGGAAGGTATAGGATTTAAGAATAACAAAATGTCTGACGTAAAATTGCTTTTACACCCTAAACGAATACATTGATAGCAAAGAATAAGGTTGATTATGTCAATCATAGCTTGCATAATGTTACAAAAATTAAGATTGATAACTACATATTTATTGACATATTTATAGTTGTGATAACTTTTAAATTGTCATCGTTGGGGCTTTGATAATTTTATTCTAAAGCTGTGTTATGTTTATTATTGACATTGACATTAGGTGCTGTGAAAATGTTATTATATAATTGTGTTTTTTTTTTTGTTTCATTGATATCGACATGTATAATTTTTAACTTGATTCTTCTATTAAACTTCTTTTATTTTTATAGAAGGCGTACCCTGATAGCAGGTTTTGGCATTACCAACAAGTTTCAGTGGAGCATAGTGTACTGCTTGTTCTTTAAGAGATCAGGTCAGCGTTGACAGAATTAGGAAAAATTATGTCAAGGTCTTTGTTTTGAAGAATCTCGTTAAATTCTCAAAAACTTTATTGAGAATTACCTGGATTAATTATACAGTTAGGACATAACGGTGTTGTCAATATTAGAAATAACGTGATTGGCAGCGTTTAGTTTGTGAGATTGAAGATCATGAAACAATTCAGAAGCTCATGCACCACCAACATCCATTCCTTTCACTGCATACAATTCGTTATCCAAAAAAGCAGTCTCTCACACACAATGTCATCACTAAATCCCCTATTCCCATTTCGAGAATTATTAGCAGTCATATCAATCTTCGGCGCCGGGTACGAATTCGGCCACGCCGCTCAGCAGGTCTCTGTCTGGTCTCACTGGGACAGACGCTCCGTGGTGTTTATAAGCTCTCTCCGTTTGCCACTGTGATCCTCCTCTATGTCTCTGGAACTTGAAATGAAAAGCCTCTATGTAAAAGGTCTAGATAAAAAATTACAAGGAGTCGGTCCGAAAGAATCAAGTGAAATATTAAAGTAAGCACACAGATTTAATCCAACTGTATATTTGTTTTGGTTAAAATAACTAGAGGAAGCAACATTTACCGCTTTCAATATTCCTCTTTTTTTTGTGTGTTAATTAAACTATAGTTCAACTGTCATTTGGAAATAAAGTAGATACATAATTATTATTTCGTTTATATCCTAATTATTCTGCGACTTTTCATCATAAGATATCCCAGCAATCATTAATTAAAGAAAATGTTAAACTGACTTTTATGTTTACTAGTTCACTAACTTTCAATGTTACAGTTATAGACACTTCGCTTAAGTAAGTTAAGTGATATTTGAATAACTACGCCAGTAAAATTCATAATGCAATTTAACTTTCATTTTTGAAGAAAATTACAACTTTAAAGTCTTGGCCGAATGCGTTTTAGGCCTTAGTTTTCTAGTTCATGTAATTTTATAGCAGCTGAAACTGTAAACGACATGGAGAGTGTTTTTATTAACAAATATAAGACACTCTTTTTTGTAAGTAAAAAAAAATCCATAACTAAAGACATGGCTGTATGAGCCAAATCCCCTTGCCTTCCCTAAAAAAAAGGAAGAATTAAAACAATAACATGTAAACAACATTGATGGACTATTTCTTTTTATATTTTGTTACATTTCACTAACTCCACGGATTTGTAACAATAGTTGTCAATTCAAAATAAATTATTATTTTTTTCACCTAACAATTTCCGCAGCATTGTAATTTTAAACTTGTATGAAAAATGTGTTTATCACTTACTAGCTATGTTTCATTGCGAAATCTGTATTCCGCCTTATTAAAATAAATAAATATACATATTAACCTTCTACTGTTATTAACTGGATGTTTCTTAAGTATCAACAATTGATTTGCGAAGACTTACTAAGACGGAAAAAAAAAGTACGTCACCTGTGTTCTTTTTCTTCCAATAACTGGGCGTACGGCTACAAAAATGGTATATTTTTGTATTATCCCACTTCTGATATAAGCAATCGGCTGAAATAAAACCAATAAGTAACACTTTTCCAATATTTATTGTATATCCCAATACAATTTCGAGATGTCCTCCATTTTGCGTCTATCGAATGAATGATGTCCAGTATGAATGTAGCTACGAATTAAGATGCTTCAGATCGATCAAGGGCGCTTGCGCAGCAACTTCATTTCAATTGAACTCATTCACCGCCTTCTCAATCTTCCGACAGCAAATGGCGCCAACACAGACTATAATTCATTACATTGACTATCCGTCAATACACCAACTGTTTACATTATAAAGGTCTATATTTAATAATCTAACAATTTCAAAGCAAGTTCGACATCAGAACTAACACAAATTAAAAGTTGAAAACCGGTCAAGGATAACACGTGGTTTTTAAAAACATTTTTTTTTTACAAGCGTGTGTCTGTATCGAACTATAGGGGAAGGCGCCCTAAACATTTATTTTACAAGCGTGTGTCTGTATCGAACTATAGGCAAGGCGCCCTAAAGGGTACACTGCCCAAGACGGCACATTCGTGTATAAAATCATTGAAAGCTTGATAGATTCCCGTAATTTTCATTATCTTTTGTACCGTAGTGTTATGTATACCAGCTGACATACAAAGAATTATAAAGCCGTGTGGTGACGGCAGAACAGAATACAATTGTCACCATTCCCATTCTCTCTACATTGAACTAAACATACTTTCGTGGAGCTCGACTGCGCAGTGGATTAATCTCCCTATATATTTCCTATATTCTATGATCCATAGGGAAGGCCTGTACCCCAGCAGTGCGGACGTAAAAGGGCTAGTGATGATGATGTTGATGATGAAACATACTATGCGAAATATTAATGCTAATACATTTCAACCTACCCCTGGACGATATATACTATAATCGTTATTTACGTATGAATATATTTGATTAAAAAACTTCTTACTGCCCTATATTCAAGGTCAATTTTCCTTCCTCCAGGTGCGAACCTGCTCCAGGTGCTGAACCGGGACTCGCAGCTGTTCGCCAACGAGTTTGGCGGTCCCATCCTGGACTACGCCATTGATTACGCCATGAACGTGACACAGCGTTTCTTTGACGCGTACACTTACGACCAACTGAGCCCCGTGCCGCTCACCGAGGATTTCTTCGTCAAAGAATAACGTGTCATACTTTATGTGTATTTATTTTGTACTGTTAAGGGTTAGGCTTTTGCTTAATAAATATTTTTAAGAGGTCCAGTGTTATTTGTTAGATATCTGTGTTCTGGAAGTTGAATCGGAGCCTTTTAGCAAGATGGAGACGGCCAGCCATAAATGTGACTAAATCAATGTTGATGGATAGTAGAAAACCTCTGAGTAGAAGGTCCATCCTTATAATCAGAGGTCTTATTATATTCGGTATTTCTGTGAGGATATAAAGGTAATGAGAAAGAGGACATACTGCACCGACCCTAAATATAGGTATAGGATAGGATAAGGCAGGGTGATGAAGATGATGATCTGTTCTGGAAGTCTTTAGCCGTGTGTTGATGGTTGGAAATAATACAATTATCACCATCCACAAGTCACAAGGCAGAGTTAAAAGTGCTTTCAGCAACAGCTGTCAGAAGATGCAAAGCTTAATCGACGATAAAAAATCTATTTAGCACTTAAATTGCTGTATATTGATAGGTGGTATAACAAGAACGCTGCTCCCCAGACCTCATCACTGTATTAACCAACTCAACTCAACCCAACTTACTCAACTCAACCCAACTAACTAAACTTAACCCAACTCACATCTGACACGCCGTGTGGTGACGGCAGAGTAGAATATAATTGTCACAACCCCAAATCTCTCCCGTGGGTGTCGTACAAAGCGACTATGGATAAATCAGTGATGGGGAATGGGCAGCCGCGTTCCTCTTATACCACCTAGCAATGTACCTACTGCGACTTCTGTGCCCGATAAATGGCAATAGGCTCGCCACCTATTACATGGGACCTAACATAATTGGCGAAACGCGGGTGCTAGTCCATCTCTGCCTACCCCTTCGGGGATATAGACGTGATTTATGTATGTATGTATGTACATCCGACACCCGAGGGAGAGAATAGGGTTGGTGACAATATTGTACAATATTGTGCTCGGCTGTCACAAGACTGTATTTATGTCCAATTATCAATAAACTATACGTCCTTAAGTAATGATGGTTGCAGAAGCGTGACCGATGGACGCGTTGCTAACCAGAGTTCCGTTCCGTTGCGATTGAGTCCTTATATACAACAAGTGACAGAAATAAAACATGTTACAGAAATAATGCACACCATGAATACTACTCATGCTAGCATAGTCATATAAGAACTATGGTGTTATAAAAAAATCTTAATTGTTAAATTTTCTTTTTCTTCCCTCAGATCTTCGAACAAATTGTTCGATCAGTAAAGAAAAGTGTATGGCCAATGGGAAAAAATTATTTTACAATTTTGATATCATCAACCATAGTTTTTAAATGACTTACCTAAAAAATTTGGTTGGTTACACTCAGCGACGTCACTTAACGTTAGTGAGTACTAATACAAAAAAATGTCACGTTGATGAGCACTAATACAAAAAAAAATCAATTCAAAACTACCTAGTCTCTATTCTCGCCGGGTCTGTGGTCTAGTTTTGATTGAAATTGTTTTGTATTAAGTACTCATTAGATTTAATTAACGTAACGGGTAGTGTTCAGGGCGTTATTTCTGCTAAATGTTTTATACTATCTGCCTTACTTATAAACGCTGTATAAGCATTGAGTAGTTACTCAGCGTTTTGTCTTCGTCTCACAAACATGATTCTGTATGCGAGGAAAAGAGACAAAACACCGAGTAACTACTCAAGGCTTATATCGTGTTTATTAAAGTAAGGCCATATATATGTTTACTACGGAACCTTAGCATGTGCCTACGTTGGGCAACCCTATCGCAAGTCGCCTCGGGCACGGTTGCGAAAGTCTGGATGTGCTCGTTTGCACTAGAGTCAGTGTAAAACATATTGCGCGGTTACAACAACATTGCACATTACTGCTATTGCAAATTGCAAAGTATTTCAATGTTTTAAAGACACCATTGCAAAAATGTGCAATGGTGTCTTTAAAACATTGAAATACTTCACCATCATTTGACGGCGAGTTTGGTCGAATGTTCAGATCGCTGACAATCGGCCTGGTGGTCCCGGATTCGAATACTGGGTAGGGACAAATTTTGTCATGAACACAGACATTTGACAGAGATACGACAGGCAAGAAGAAAGATAAGAAAGGGTAGGTGTCAGACAGGCGGCCGGCTGTAAAACATATGGCCTTTGGATGATATATAAATTAAGATTATACATAATATCAGGTTTGATGACGTCTGACCGATATTAATGGAAGAGGAAACATACTGGACCGCCCTCAAATAGACTGGAAACAGGACAAGGAGAAGAAGAAGACTAGAGAATGTTATGTTAGTCTTCATCATACAAACATTTGCCCCTACCAGGATTCTAACCCGGGACCATTGGGTCAATAGCCAGCGTTCTGACTATTCGACCAAGCCGTCAAAAACCCGATGTGCATAAAAAAAGTAAGTATGGAATTAACGCTGCAGTACTTACAGCAGAATATTTTTTACCACTCTGTGTAAATCACAAACAACGCATTGACTACTTTGATTTCTCAAACAATAAGAGCCAAGATTTATATTCTACCACAAAAACTAGGAACGTGTCTCTTTTTACGTTCAAGGTAAGCTTGGATGTGTATTAAAAGTTATGAGCATTGTTGTCGGTACAGTCAGCGTCGATTATTATAATATCGTTTGAAATTTTATTCCGTGATATACAACATTGAACAGAAATGACTCACACCCTGAACACTACCCATGCTAAAGTCATATAAAAACAATGGTGACATCAAAATATAAAAAATTGTAACATTAATTTTTGTAAAATTAAAATGGAAGATTTTGTATGGAGGATGAATTTTTTATTTTTATTGGAACATTATTTAGCCGTTAAATGTTAGACGTTAAAAATTCTCTGTCATGAGATGTTTTAGTAAGTGAAGAACAAAACATTCAAGAGATTTTTTTTATTTAGTTTTAGTCTGATTTTTAATTCACTCACACACCTCACTCGATACATACAAAAACAGTCGCCTCGGTCGTAATCCGCGCGAGGACAGCGAGTGGACCATAGTGGTTCACGCGAGGACAATTTCCATCCAAAAACATTTTTTTACTTTTTCTTTCTAAAATGGATAAAAGAAGGCTTATCGAAAATGTTCGAAATTATAACTCAGGCCCGAGTTATCAAACGATTAAAAGCGGCCAGTTTTTGACAATTTTTTCATATGAAAAAATTTCAAAAACTGACGGTCAAATAATCATCGCCTGTTTTAGTGGTGGTGATATCTAGCCTGAACGAACGTTGACTTTAAACGGCCGGTGAAGACACACTGTCTCTATGTTTATTACGTTGACTGTACCCACATAATTTATCGTCGCTGTTATGAGCTCGTCTCTCATCAGCAAACATAAATAAGTACCTCAGGATGTTTGATTGTTCTTCTTACACGTGCTTTTTTACGTGAATGTTTACGAACGAATTCTAAGGTTTAACACCTATTTGTGTGTTTCGTGATAAAAATATTTAAAGAAAACAAAATGTAGAAGGGAAATTGTCCAAATGCAGGATCATGGCTATGGGCAGTAATTTTCCGAAAATTCTTACCTGTATGTGCCGTGTGGTGACGGAAGAGCAGAATACCATTGTGACCACCCCAAATCTCTCCCGTGGATGTCGTACAAGGCGAAAGGATAAATCAATGATGAAGAATGGGCAGCAGCGTTCCTCTTATACCACCTAGCAATAGCAATGTACCGCGACTTTTGTGCCCGATAAATGGCAACAGGCTCGCCACCTATTACATGGGACCTAACATAATTGGCGAAACGTGGGTGCTAGTTCACCTCTGCCTACCCCACCCAGCAATGTACTGCGTTTTCGGTGCCAGATAAATGACAATAGGCTTGCCACCTACACATCTTTCATGGGACCCAACATATTTCACGAAACGTGGGCGTTAATTCGGCTCTATACTCTTTCGGTGATATAGGCTTGATTTTATGTATGTTTTTCTTTGTAATAAGCTGTAACCAATTTTTCTACCCCTTTTAATGTTCAAATCATAAGCAAAATGTAGCCTTTTCGCCGCGATAACGTTACAGGAACCAAACACTTTCTATTGTATATCATATATAATCCTCGGAATCTAAACAGCGTAGAATATATTCTATTAGGCAACCGTTTCTGCTGAAGATAATTGCTTTAAGTGAAATCACCCTATGTTCCTACTCTGAATACCATGTAGACATCCTAGTAAGGCAGTTCCTGTCCTGCCAGTTTTAATTGCTAACGTAATTTAAACCTTATCACGTTGGCAGCAAGAATGCAATACACAGTTAAAGATTGGGCAAGCTTTAGGGCTGCCAATAATAATATGATGTACCTACGTCCGCCCACATTTGGCTTTCACCACATATCAGGTATATTCCCATCAAGTATTCACTGTATTGGGAAATGTGATTACATCACGATTAAAATTAATTTCAAAGAGAGCGACAAATATTGATTTAAAACTGTATTACAAGAAAAAGTTAGTTTTTAAAATTGTTCTGGCCTCTTTTTCCTTTTGTAATATTTTTGTAACATTTATATACTTAAAATGTTATAATTATTATGTATAAATGTTAGGAAAGCCCTTACCCGGCTAAAACTACTTTTGACTGGTTTCAGATTTTAGTTTTCACTTTATTATATTGAGCACCATAGAACCTAGCCGACACGGGACTAATGGGTACGACGTGTTATGTTATGCTGTCAGGACAACGATCATAACGTGTCTTCTGAAGTACGGGGGAACTTAAGATAATAAATATCTCTATCTCTCGGTTAGGTTAGCTCTATCCTGAGATTAGGTTCGGTTAGTATGGTGCCTAGTTTAGTAAAAAGCCTTCGTCAAAAGTGGGTTAGACTGGCTAAAAGTTTTGACTGTAACATAAACAATAATATTATAATAATAAATAATTTCCTAAACACTTTGTCCAACGGGTATAACCCTCCGTCAGTTATATTATGAAAGTGACGCCCTCGCACTGACAAATTTGGAGCGATTTACTTGTTGCTCGAGGAACCCTAGTAATTGGGCCGAGTCTACGATACGGAACCATCTGAGTGCCGTGTTGCTATATGTCACGATTGTCATGTGAACCAAACTGGTTGCATCAAGATGTTACATACATACATAAATCACGCCTAATTTCCCAAAGGGATATGCAGAGGTGAATAAAGCACCCACGTTTCGCTAATTATGTTAGGTCCCATGTAAATCATGTAATAGGTGGCGAGCCTATTGCATCAAGATGATGTAACATACATAACGCCTGAATGATCTAGTAGTACGCCCTCCGAAATTAAGATCCCGAGGTCCGGGAGGGTGTTCGATCCCCAGGGGTGTGCAAATTTGTACTCGGTTTGGTTGGTGGTAGGGCTTTTTTTAAGTTCCCCTGGCTATAACGGCCACCATCTCATCAAAGTCTGTAGCCACAATAATAATGTTAACAGCATTATTGTGTTCCGACAATTTGTGATAACAAAGCCAACCCCTCTGCAGTTCCAGGTGAAATTCGAATCTATCTTCGGCCCTTATCGTAACTTACCATCAGGTGAGATGAAGGCCAGAGCTTCCTTGTCTAACATAAAAAATACATCCATAAATCATGCCTTTTTAGGCAGTGCCAGCTTATTTCAGGACACGTGGCAATCGTTTCATAACGATAACGTGTCGAAGTTCGTCACGATCGGCCCTATTACTTTGGTATCTACAGCGTCTTAGCTTGCGCTACCAACATAACTAGGAACTTACGAAGACGATTTAGGTCACGTGATTTCACGACGACTTACGTCAAATCCCATACATTTTGCTTTATCGAACTTCGTTATCTTTGTCGGTGTGTTACTTTGTCTAGGCCCCCAGGTCCCATGTAATAGGAGGCGTGCCTATTGCAATCCAATAGCGAATTGTAATTTGAAAACCAGCCTCGCCCGCCACACAGAAACTTTAGTCTAATACCGTTTTTAATGCCTCAATAATGTTGTTAAATTTTACAGTTTTCCCCGCAGACGCTGCAATACGGCATGCGAGATCTGTGCCCCTATTAAAAAACTAATTTATTTCCCTTAGTCCAATGTTTTTTCTTCGATTATTGGGAAACAATTCGTTTCTGTCGGCGACTCGGCGAAGTCACGCGATCGCTAACGGCCCGATATTGTCTGAAAAGTTAGATTGTTATTTTGCATTTGACAAAACAAGCAACAAACACATAAAGGAACCGATGAACCTCGGGGTTATCAAGAATATTTGAATGTACTTAATGGAATTCGCGGTGGGAAGAGAAGCGGAATTCTGGCTAATGGCAAAAGTGTCCTGAAGTTGTACCCCTTAACTATAGTTTTAACTTTGAACAGTACAAATAACAACTTAATATATTTCTTATTAGGTACATACCCGCGCGGACCTCAGTTGTATAGGCCAGACTGACTGTGATGGACCTACACTAGGCAAACATCGCACAAACCTAATAGAAGCGATGTCCGGCGGGCATATCCGCAGGCATGCCCGCGGGCATGTCCGTGTAGTGAATTCCCCGCTTCAGTTTAATCCCGACACGATGGACTGCAAATTCAATAGTCAAAGCATTGTTTATTGGCTAATTTGGCCGGCGTGGGCCAATTAAGCCAATTAATGCCCCCAGGGTGGACACAGGCGGCTTTAACTGCCGTTATTATTAATGAAAACTTAGCCAGACTCACGCTGCGTATTATCCTGCAGTGGTCGATACGATGCAGTGGGGAAGGCAGCCCAAAACGTGTCATCGTGATTTAACCAGGTCTTCAATGTCCGTAAAATTCTAAGGTTGGAGTTCACCAACACATAAAACAAGCCATTAAAAGATAACCTTTTGACACTTCTTGCATACGATAAAATGTGAAAAACCGACCGTTAATAATCGCTCGTTTAGATTTTGATCGCGATATTGTAAACTGTAGAAAGATTGTCAACCCTAACATACTGCTTACAATTTAACGCATTATTTCTCAATAGTTTAGATTAGGTTTGTACATGGACCAACGAACAGACAGTAAGTTATGCTTTTACAGAAGTTAACAGATAAGTTAGTACGGATCACTATTTTTCGACAGTTTACAACCTTACGAGATAGATTATAACCTATCTCCCCGGTATTTACAATATTACGGTGACAGTCCCATGTCTTTCCTATGACTGGAAGATTACATAGGGAATGGGCCCGCCACGCTGGCCCAGTGCGGATTCGTTGATAATAACGGCTCCAGATGAAGCTGGGACGATCCGGATTAACATGCCTTCCGAAGCACGGAGAAATAATATATTTTTGGTACATTGCTTAGTTTACGCAATCAGAGGCCGAACGCATCTATAATACTCGAAGGGATAGCCAAGGGTGTTAGCATGGATCCACATTACGCAAACTATTATGTCCAATGAGTCAATGAGCAATATCCAGAGCCTATTAAATCGCAGTATATTGCATTGCAATAGTAAGAGAAATTGGAGGTGGTGAGAATTTTATTTGGCTATCAAAGTACTTATTTGTCTAGACATAAAATGAGGTCCAATTAACCAAGTGAGACCGTCGTCAATGTGGAAATAATTTTCTACACGAGGGGGAACTTTTAGTCTTAACGTGCCTGTTTTTGGTCAACTTTCCCCTACGGCGCAAATTTTAATTGGAATAATTAGGATAGACTGAAGGATAAGCCGATTATGCCTGGCATTAGACCGTTTCCCAACAGGGCGAGCTCCTTTACGAATAAATAAATAACTTAGTACCTATTGTTTACACTTACATCTATCACTTAGGCTAAGTGCTTGCATTAATAGTATATTACTTCTTCTTTCTGCCCTGTTCCGGTGCGGCGCAATATATTTACTCTTCGATTAATATCGGTCAGTAAGACGTCATCAATCCACCCACTCCCTTTTGATTCATATCAACCATCACACCGGAAGATGCTAGTGTTGAACGAATGTATAGAAAAGAGATGCAAAGGACCAAGAGACCGATGAACGGAGAGAGTGATTGGGGTGACAACATTCCAATCCTTACTGCTCAAGGCTTGGGTTTTACAGCCGGCCACCTGCTTAACATCAACCCCTTTTTAGGTATGCTGTTGTTGGTGGTTTGCCGTCCACCATTCGGGTGCCCCAAGGAGTTTGGTACCGGGCAATCTTTCTTAGTCGACTTTTACCGCACCCCTGAAGTGAGTGGGGACTGGCACATTCTACTTTCTTTTTTCGCTACCAGACCAACATAGGGGGAACATTGACGGGTGGGAACATTACAGTGTCCATTAGTTTAAGCGGTAAATTCCCACTTTTTAAAAGCTGACGGGAATATATCGGTTTCGAAAATGGTTTTTTTTTATACTCGGAAGTACCCTTACCTTAGGCAGCATACCGGACACCGGCTTTGGGCCATCTTCCCCTATACTAATTACTATGGCTAGTAGATTATAGGTGTGAGTGTAAGAACTAATTTATTTACAGCCAGCGCTTCAATTTCAATTAGTTTGTTGTACAGTGGAACTCTGCCATTAGAGCCAGACTCCTCTATTGATCTGCAAATTTTAGTGCCGGCTACAAAGTTCGGCTCTCTGCGTGATTTTCAGGTTCAAAATAAAGTTTACTGTATATCAAGCGTTGAATCGTAAACAATCATGGTGACAATCACATAGTCAGTATGTCGAACAGGAGTTAGCTGAAGGGAGATTTTAGTGTTAGGAGATTAATGAATATGTTTTTGTAGTAGATGTAATATTAATTGTATACTATATTGTAAACAATATACTTAATGTAAATGTTTAAATATTGAAACATGCTACGCCGACACCAAACAGCCAAGTTGATTTTGTGGTCTATTATTACCAATTTAAGGTTGACAATCGATTGAAGAAATTTGACAGTTTTGGGTAGTCTGAAGTGCCGTTGACTGTACATACAGGGAATTGACATTATGCCAATTAATCATATTGCAAGCCTATTGCGATTCGCCGGTCCGTCAATAACTGTACTGCGCTAATATGTAAAATCACCCTTATTTACAAAAGTTTCATAATGTGTACAGGAAACAAGTAATTTATAGATCTGGTTCCCAATGATTGAGCTCGGAAGCAATCAGAGCTTTAGTTAGACATTTAAATTCAATAGCCAAGACAGAAGAGAAACATCTCAGCGCTCGAGAAATAAGAGCGACCGCAGACTTACGATTTCAAGTTGGCCGACTAAATTGCATCAGATTGTACCAATAGTCATAGAAATCTCTGATGATGCCCGCACATGTTTCCAACTAAATCGTACAACTACAAAGTTGTCAGCTTATTACAGTCTGGTCCATCTAACTTGTCCTATACGGTAAACAATCTTGACACACCATTTTATTAAAAATGTAGCATTTAAAATCAACTGATAACTGAATTCAATAGGTTTCAGTGTATAATAACAATTTATTGTAATAGATTATTGACTTTGTTATTACTACATTTTTATTAATGACTGATTTTTTTTTAAAGTTCTGCTATTATTGTTTACCAATTAGGACAAGGTAGAATGAACAGACTTTAGAACGGGCTTCTATGCAACTTATGTGTTCAACTTAATCGTATATCTGTGGTAGCTCTAAGTAAATTCTGACTGCACCATTGAAAAGTGGGTCGAGGATATTGGCTACAAATTGGTGAAGCCGCATAAAACGACATGATTACGAGCGATCAGGAGCCGTTCAGCCAGCCAATAAGCTCCGTTCGTTATTAGAAACTGAATAACAGAGGCGTAGTGATGCGCAGGCTTACTTAGCAGGTATCATGAATAGGATACCAACCTTTAATACTAGACACAACATGACAACAAATGCACTGTAAGATTCGGGTGGTGGGAACGCTTACTAACTGCCGCACTCGGAGACGTCAAATAACGTTCATGAGTACTTAACGTCAAAAAATAATAATTCAAAACTAGTCGCTATTCTTGCCGGGCCTAAATTTGAATGAAAATTTTTGAAAATAAATACTCATTAACGTTATTTGACGTCTCTGAGTGCGACATTTAACCAGATTATTACCAAACCCACGATACCAATAGCCCTGATACCGCTTTCATAAATGTACATTGCATTGCAAACTTCAATACGTAAGTAGGTACATGAACACTGAAGTAGAGTCATCGCTAGTCATTACAATTTTTTATTTATTTAGAGGGTTCTAAGTAAACCTAAAAGTATTGAAGCTCTTTTGTAAAATCACAAAATTCATTAACAAAATGATAAAAATTTTGCTTACCTTAATCCAATTGTTTTTCATAAAACGTTAGATGAAATGGTAGAAAGAAGTTCAAGATTTTCTAATAGTGTCAAATTCTTTAATCCTTGGAATTTACTTGGATGTCCACAACACTATTGTATGCAAATTGGTAACTGCATACTTTTATGAATATGTCGTAAGTGCTTTTTCCACCCCGTAACCTTGACTCAAAAACTTTCAAAACGATAACTATAGTGGTGCAATTGCGTTTTTAAGAACATGGTCTTATTGAGAACTTTCCATGTAACTTTCCATTGCGTTTTATGGAATCATTACTATCATCCTTGTTCCATCTTTGCCCTGATTTCATTTGGAGTCGGTTCAATGCGGTGTTTTTCATAATAATCCTAGGAATCCTTACTTTATTTTACAGCTATCTGGGGTCGTTATAAACATAAAATACGTATTGAGGTAGTTTTTCTCTTTCATTCATATCGGTCAAACGTCATCTAATCATTGTTAGTATATTATCCATCACACCGGTAAGATGATTCCAAAGAATGAATATTGAAAGACCGATAAACGGAGATAGTGATTGGGATTATAATAAATAAATATTCAATAGCAATGCAATTCATAATGCTCAAGGTCTGCCTGACACCAACTCTCTTTGGTTATGCTGTTGTTGGTGGTTTGCCTTTCATTACTCAGGTGTTCCAAGGTGCTTGTGGGGGCTACTGCCTTTAGTCGACACCGCCGTAGTGTGATTGAGAGCTGGCACATTCTACTACGTTATTTTATCGCTCCCAGGCAAGCGTAGAAACCAGTATCTATCAAAGGTGTCAAATATCAAAGGCAAAATTTGTGCGATCTATTTCGGTAAAAAAAATGAAAAAGGACCCAAATCCATAAATAATTTCCGTCATAACAAAATCGTCACGTAATGAAACACACGTTTTTCGGTAACGTTATTTTTGTGGTGGTTTTTTCAACGGATGGCACGTGGGGTGTCACTGGATACGGGGTTTTTTGCCACACACCGGTAACGTTTTAATTTCGTGTGTAAAAAACGCTTGGGGTGAGGATACACTTATCTTTCGCGCGAACTATATGTTATCGCTTTCATCTATTAAAGTTCTCAAACTGTTTGTGTAAATAACTCCATATGTTATGGTAACAAATGGCGCTATATAGAGGAATAAGCTCAAGCTGTACCTACATGGAACAAACATAATCTACCGAGTGTCTTTTTCTTCACTTGATATTGGCAATAATGGTTGTCCGACCTGGGGGCCTACCGCCTAACTCGATTGCTGATGATAGCTTTAAAGCAATGCATTTATTACGGCTATCAATTTAGCCAGCAACCATCTTGAATTTTTAGGCGGTACGGATTTTTTTCCAAATTCATACAAAATCATTTGGTGATCATTTGTTCAAAGCTATCGCTGATAGTTTAGGTACATTTGGTGCGAAATTACAGCATGACGTAATAAACTATAGCTTTTGCTTTAGCGATTGAGTTAGGCGGTAGGCCTATTCGCTAACTTTTTTTGACAGTTGAAAGTGATGTTCACCGAACTATTTTCTCATCCATTACCGTTTTCACAGGAAAAGTGTCATAATAGCGTATAGTAAAGTAGCAATGGATCAGTAAATAGTTCAGTGATTATCATTCTCAACTGTCAAAAAAAGTTACCGAATAGGCCTACTGATCGACGACCCTTTGCCAAACAATCAAATTAATAATACTAATACTTATCTTGGTGATTTTTTTTTGTTTTTGATTCGTTACAACAGCAGAGCAGAATGCAACTGACACCACCCTCAATTCTACCGCGGGTGTCGTGCAATGCTGACGTTAGCCTTTCTTGTATTGGACTTCACTGCCTAACTACCGCACTCACTTTAATGACTACTTAATGTCAAAAAATTTCATTTGAATATAGACCATATACCCGGCAAGAATAGCGACTAGTTTTGAATTGTCATTTTTTGACATTAAGTACTCATTAATGTTATTTGACGACTCTGAGTGCGGCAGTTAGTGACGTTGTGGCGACAGAACTGTTTCTTCATCGGGTGTTGTAAGAGGCGACTACTGCCAGTCTTTACCAAGGACTCTTACTGCCGCACTCAGAGACGTCAAATAACTTTAATGAGTACTTAGTGTCAAAAAATGTCATTGAAATCTAGACCATAGACCCAGCAAGAATAGCAACCAGTTTTGAATTGTCATTTTTTGACATTAAGTACTCATTATCGTTAATTGACGTCTCTGAGTGCGGTAGTTAATAATTTTAAACATATCTTAATCGCTTTTGACAAACCTGAATATGATTCACGTTTACTTATTTGGCCGTGTGATGACGGCAGTGAGGTATACAATTGTCACCACCCCTACCTATTACTATAATTTTTCGAACTTTTTCTAATCACAATTTTCTTTGTTATACTGCCGCACTCTGAGACGTCAATTTACTTTAATGAGTATTTAATGTCAACAATTTTCATTCAAATCTAGACCATAGACCCGGCAAGAATAGCGACTAGTTTCGATTGTCATTTTTTGACGTTAAGTACTCATTAACGTTATTTGACGTCTCTGAGTGCGGCAGTTAGTCGGCAACTTTCCTGTTGCATGCAATTGCATACATACAAAAAATATGTAAATCATACCATTCTCCCCTATGGGGTAGGAAGAGGTTAACACCCACATTTCAGGGCACCAGCAATTCACGATTCGCGCTTTTGCTTTCTTTTGCTTGTCTTAGGATAACCTCGAGAACTGACTTCATAAAACAAAATAATCAGTGCATTTGGCGTAAAGTTTGAGTGCCAGTGACAACATAATCCTCACCGACATCCCGCTAGCTTGTAAAGACATCCGTCATTCCACACTCCGCGACGATTTATCCACCCTTGTCTGTTCACGGGCTACTTTTAAAGCGCAAATATAACGAGACCTCCAAAAAAATTAACTAAGCCAATAATATCACTCGCTGCCTCTTTCCATGGCGGCTCTAGTATTGCTGGCTGTTGATTAAGCCGTGTAATGTGCCATTTCCGATGTTTCAGTGACATTTTTATTCTTACTGATAGGTTAATGTGTAATATTGGCACTTATTTTGAGTTTAAAGCTGTTTTTAAAATAAGGGCATTTCTAAATGTTCACTCATAGGTCAACATTTAGATAATTTCAATTCAAAATTTTAATTACACTTGGATTTTGAACATTTAAAATTACTTAATTGGCGAAACGTGGATGCTAGATCACCTCTGCCTACCCCTTCGGGGAAATAGCCGTGATTTATGTATGTATGTATGTGTAAAATTACTTTAATAAGAGTGAGGAATGGGCAGTAGCGTTCTTGCCCCCCTAGCCAAATGGCCAATATATCGAACGCATAGAATACAAAATGTACTGTCAACGGCTCTTCAGACTACCCAAAAACTGTCAAATTTCTTCAATCGATTGTTAACCTTATCTTGATGGCAGTAGAGCCAAAAGTCGAATGAGAAAATTTACCATTTTGTGGTAGTCTGACGTGCTGTTGTCTGTATGAAACTGACTTACTGCCGCACTCAGAGACGTCAATTAACTTTAATGAGTATTTAATGTCGAAAATTTTCATTCAAATCTAGACCATAGACCCGGCAAGAATAGCGACTAGTTTTGAATTGTCATTTTTTTGACATTAAGTACTCATTGACGTTAATTGACGTCTCTGAGTGCGGCAGTTATTTATTACAGAGAAAATAATACGTCAGTTTCATACAAAGAGTACAATGTAGTTTCATACGTTTGTTTCCTATGCGTTCGAATAGTTCAACCACGTGAACCATCTAACAAATTACTGCGAGAAAGTTGCCGGTATTCACCGGGCAATTGGCTAGCATGGGACCCGAAATATGGTGAAACACGGGTGTTAAAACATCTCTGGCGCTCTGCCTATCCCTTGGAGGAGAAAGGCGTGATTGTGTATGAAAAACTATCTATTTTTTTAGTTCCAAGAAACTCTAGTTTCTTACAGCGACGAGCTCAACTACATCGCAATACATATTAACAATAACTCTTTAATATATCGACGAAGTGCCAATACCTCCTACTTATCTAACATTTTTCGAGAAATTTACTTTTTTATGTTTTTGATATGAAGGTCTATTTCTGCGTGTTTTCATCTAGTGTGGAAATACATACATACATTAATCACGCCTATATCCCCTAAAGGGTAGGCAGAGGTGAATTAGCGTGGAAATAGTGTGGAAATAGCTTCTTACTAAATGTTATATCGTAAAATTCTAACGTTTTTTTTATTTTGTGTAACATTTTGCCTGTCTTGGTTAAATGATAACATCTCACCAGCCTTTTGGTTAGTTTTCTCAAAACTTAAATCTTCAGCAGGTATAATTATTTATCTATCACCTCAACACCCTCCCAAAATAGATGGCTAATTACCTATGAAACATTTACAAGGAATGCAGTTAGCGATGTCGCAAAAACAGTAGATCTATCAGCTCATCGGTCGCGAGGGTGGTTTGTGATGATATATGGCCGTAAAAACTGCGCGTATACGTCTTCTGGCATGATCTATGGTTACAAGGGCAAAGGCGTGGAATTCGGTCGTTTGATTTAGTAACAAGGTGTTGAATGTCAATCAGAAACTGGTGTGACATTTTATCTATAACTCATCACGTTGAAATAGGTGTAGCGGCTACGTCATTTTTGCAGAATTTTTGCTACGTCAATGTCTAAATTGACCGGACTATCAGAGCTCTACACAATAACTAGAAATGTGGTTAGAAAAAGTTCGAAAAATTATAGTCTTGGTGCAGAAATCGAGCCCACGTGCATTCCAGGCAGATCTCTTTTTATTAATTTTATTCATCGTTGCATCAATTCTTGTTATTACGTCTCCTTTCAAACCACAGCTTTCTTTTCATATTTAAATTTATCGAAAACAACTTACCTACCTTCTGATGAGTTAGATCAATTGTTGCTAATTAACCGATGGGCAGTGTCGCGAAATGGGTCGCCAACCATCGCATTAGGTACACGCCCTGTACGACCCTTACGGCTCGTTGGATCTGTATCATAACAAGCATGCAAGGTTACTATGAAACAGTACATACATACGCCTATATCCCCGAAAGGGTAGGCAGAGGTGAATTAAACACCAACTTTTCGCCAATTAATTGAGGTCCCATGTAATAGGTGAGCGAGCCTATTGCCATCTATCGGGCACATAAAATCGCAGTATCTTGATAGGTGGTATTAGAGGAACGCTGCTGCCCATTCCTCATCACTGATTTATCCTGTCGCCTTGTACGACACCCACGGGAGAGATTTGGGGTGGTGACAATATCGTATTCTGCTCTGCCGTCACCACACAGCATAATGCATATGAAACAGTATGATCAATAAAGGAGTAATGGAATTTTTTAGCGTACAATATAAGAAATTGTGTAGAGATATTTGTTTAGATAGAATAGGACAGTCGACTAACGGCAGGTTTCAATATTTTATCTACGGTTAAAAGTAAGCTTACTAAAGTTGTCTGGCATTTTTTTTTAATTACGATATATAACAGAAGTTGCTAACCAACCGAACTGTGGTACGTATATCTTCAACTGTTGATAGAATATTGAAACGGGTCTCTAAGATTGCCCAGTGTAGACCAATAAGCACCTGGGGTTTGCTACCATACGTGTTTTGTACAGTGGAGGTCAAACCACTAACAACAGCCCCCAGCAAAGTGGTCAATCTATCGAACGCGTAGAATACAAAATTTATGAAACTGACTGACAATACGTCAGTTTCATACATTTGTTTTCAATGCGTTCGAATAAATAAGCCACTTGGCTAGGCCCCCAGAATACTCAAAGAGGAGTCTTTGAGTATGCTTTCACCAACGATCTTCTAATTTTTATTCCTGCATCAATTTCTAAAACAATTAGACAAGGAAACCTTGTTTATCAGTGGCGGGCGCCGCGTCTGGCGTTGCATGCTAACCAGGTAGCCAGCGTGAACTATGCGTCTGCGCAAATGGATGGTTCAAGGTGGGAACTGACAGCGGTATAATTCTGCTTTTACAATAAACTGATGCAATGGAGATAGACGATGCGTTAAAAAGATAGGTACCCCCGGACGGACGACCAGTAGGGCGGGACGTGGACAAAGTCTCTCCCTACCACTTGACAGTGTTTTGTCTCAGGAATAAGTAGCCGTGTGGTGACGGCAGAGTAGAATACAATTGTCACCACCCCAAATCTCTCCCGTGGGGGTCGTACAAGGCGACTAAGGATAAATCAGTGATGAGGAATGGGCAGCAGCGTTCCTCTTATACCTACCACCTAGCAAAGTACTGCGACTTTTGTGCCCGATAAATGGCAATAGGCTCGCCACCTATTACATGGGACCTAGCATATTTGGCGAAACGCGGGTGCTAGTTCACCTCTGCCTACCCCTTCGGGGATATAGGCGTGATTTATGTATGTATGTATGTCGAGCGAAAGGAAAATATTTATAGCCACTTCTCTAGAGAGGCAGGCGGCGATATTCCTCCTATTCGCTAACTAATATGATAATGTTAGGTCCCATGGCACAGAGATATTGCTAGGTAGTAGGTATGCCCATTCCTCTTCACTGTTTTAAGTTATTCGCCTTGTACAATTATTTTGGATTATCCGAGCGGCTGCCTATACCACTCGGCTAACCAGAACATAGTTAACTTGCAGAATTGTCTCTAACCACGGAGCGAGTTGAACACTTGAATCGAAAGGGGCAAGATTCAAGGGGTGAGTCGAGGTGTAAACCTTTCAACTTCGTTGTTAGGCAACGGGTAGATACTAGATACTCTCGCTACACCTAAATTGTTTTTTACACAGTTCATATTTCACAAAGTCGAAATTCAAAGAACTAAATTAATTAAAAGACAAATAATTTAATCTATAGCTAACTGGTATATCGTGACACTTCAACATAAATTATGCAAAATGCTTTCAAAAATATATGTGAAAAAATAAGAAAAAAAATCATGAGCGTTTGCCCTCTACCGCTTGTATCTTGGCCAATAGGCAACGCATGGCAAATTGTTCCGCGTCCGCAAAGTTTGACGAAAGATACAGTTCTCATGGTGATTCACCCACCATGAGAAAGGGAACGCGAACAGAGCATTGAGCTCAATCCGGCCAGATTTCTGTTTCAACGATAACCACTTTTTAAGGTAAGAAACTTCACACTGGCTGTGTGGTGACGGCAGAGTAGAATACAATTGTCACCACCCAAATCTCTCCCGTGGGTGTACAAGGCGACTAAAAGGATAAAGCAGTGATGAGCAATGAGCAGCAGCGTTACTCTTATATTAGTATGTGTTGATTCACCGATGATTGTATGTATGTACCAGTGGCGTGGCGTGAAAAAACAAGTTAGGCAAGCCACAACTATATGAAGCCTCTTATGGTTTAGGCATTAACTTTCTAACACCGCCTGCTAGGACACGGCTACAACTGTTCAACGCCATCTGGTGGCGAAGCGGAGAACTACGTTGCCACTTTTGCGTGCTTGTGCTTTGTTTTATACAGCCAGAAAGAGAGATCATTATACAAACAAAAGCCGTGTTAATAAGGGAAGGACGATTCAACCCGGTCCGGAGCGGCTTGCAGGAGCGGTGCACGACCGCGATATTGAGTGCAGTTCACAAAAGAAATTCCGCTTTTATGGCTATCGCAATAAGATCTAAAATATTTACTTTTGACGGAACTTGTTTTCGTGGGAGTTTATTACTAATGTGTGCGTGTGTCGTAGTGTATCGATGCATAAGCGCGTAGGCTGCCGAAATGCCGGCTTGTAGGCAAACTTTAGGTACTATTTCGCGTTGCGTGCGCCTGACAAGACTACGCTTGTCTGTGTGCGTGCAGGCGCTGTATAGCAGGCGTCCATAACTCGATATTTAGCGAGTTAGTTGAAGGAATCTAGAGAGCGGGAGCGAATTGTATGTACCTGTGTTGCATATTGTTTCGCGCGCGTTTAATACTGTTATGATAAGATTATATTGATGGATTTTTTTTATTTGCTTATAAAATGGTATTGTACTTGAATTATGGTAATGATTTTTTTATGCTCGCTCGTTTGGTACGGCTGTTGGGAATCGGGTTATATGGACGCTCCGCCACTGGTATGTACGTGTGAAAAGAAAGAGTGAATGGGATGAAATTATTTCAATATACATGTATAGTATATACCTACCTACTGCTTAAGGTTTAAGCTTAGGGTACCTAAACAGCCTAACGCCTGCCGACACCAACCCTCTTTGGGTATGCTGTTGTTGATGGTTTACCGTCCACCATCAGGGTGTCCCCAAAGTCCCATAAATCAACAAGTACACGCATAAACATGCATGATGTATTCTATGAGTTGATGAAGCGAAAGAAGTAAAGATACTACCTACCCCTGTCTGAAAAAGGCGAGAGATATGTATGTATGTAAAAGCCAATAGGTGAGTCATTTTAATATGAACTTGGGCACACAGAAAATCAACTTGTGTCGTCATTACCATTTGACCTTAGGCAAAACCTTAACTATTATCGTTGGAAGTGTATAAAAAAACAGGCGGGCGGTGTGTGTCAGACTGTGAAGTTAAAGTCGTGATTCTAATTACAATGACAACAGTAAGTTTTGCTTACAGGGTTGTCAATGTTGGAGGACACTACGTGGGGCACACGATATTTACCCCCGAATACCTACAGAAACGCTACTCAAAATTTATGCACTGCTTGTAAGTTAAGTACTGTCAGAATTTGTATAGAATAACGTCAATTTTGACAATACCTCAATGTTAAGCAGGACTCAACTTTGAGTAGCGTTTCTGTAATCGGAGGTTAGTGTCGAAAAGTAAAAGTCCTATGGCTGAATATTAAAAATCCTTTCTTGTCAGAACACATAATAACATAATACAGTCAATAGCAAACAAAATGTAAAATTTTAGTACAAAGATTTTGGTGGTTAGAAAAAGAATTTCGAAAAATTATGGTCTTGATGTGGGAATCGAACTCGCGTCCGCTGCTATCCGGGCAGGTGCCTGACCACTCGGCCAACCAAGACACTAATTAACTTGCCGAAATTCTTCTAACCTTTACACGTCACGTTGTAAGCCAACGGGTACCCTCGCAATGTAGAAATAAATTTCAAACAAGTTAAGATTGACAATCGATTGAAGAAATTTGACAGTTTTGGGTAGTCTTTAGTGCCGTTGACCGTACATAATCTAGCAAACTGCGATCGTTTATCGCCTATGTGGGATCGAATATAGTCGACGATATGGTGGTACCTAGATTATGGTGGTTAGAAAAAGTTCGAAAAATTATGGGCTTGTTGCGGGAATGGTGGTACCTATGACACATACATATACATACATACATAAATCACGCCTATTTCCCCGAAGGGGTAGGCAGAGGTGAACTGGCACCCACGTTTCGCCAAATATGTCAAGTCCCATGTAATAGGTGGCGAGCCTATTGCCATTTATCGGGCACAAAAGTCGCAGTACCTATGACACACCAAATGGCTTTGCCTCTTTAAGCATTATTATTGTATTTAAATATTAAAATGAAATGATAAATTACATAGAAAGCTAAAATATCGAAATATTAATTTCGACATCAGGAGATTTTTGAAAATATCGGAGCTATTTTTTTGATGCCAGAATTCCTTGTAAAAATGTACCGACTTTAAGCCTAGGTGACAGCCCTAACACCGACCCGTAGACCTCCCTGACGGAGACGTCTGTATTATGCACCGAGATGTCACGTTACGATCGCATTGTTCTAAGTTAAACATTTTTTTGTTATCTAGACGACTTTCTTGTCTCACGTCAGGTGCTTGTTACTTTGACTATTTATTTATTTATAAATTAAGATAGACACGTTTGACAAAACGTAACTGAAATATTATTTGATATCAACTTTAAGAGCATAAAACTATCGAATGTCTGTACCATCTATCTGTCTAATTGGTAAACAATCTTGACACACCTTTTGATTGAAAATACATACATACATACATAAATCACGCCTATATCCCCGAAGGGGTAGGCAGAGGTGAACTAGCACCCACGTTTCGCCAAATATGTCAAGTCCCATGTAATAGGTGGCGAGCCTATTGCCATTTATCGGGCACAAAAGTCGCAGTACCATATTCAGATTTATCCTTAGTCGCCTTGTACGACACCCGCGAGAGATAATGGGAATGGTGACAATTGTATTCTACTCTGCCGTCACTACGCGGCTTGATAATGCAGCATTAAAAATCAACTGATTACTAAATTCAATAGATTTCAGTCTATAATAACGATTTATTGTAATAGATTACTGACTTTGTTATTATTTTATCTTTACATGGGTGATTTTTTGAAAAAGTTGTGCCAAGATTGTTTACCAAATAAGACAAGTTAGATGGTATAGACTATACTGGGTCTAACAGAGAGGTGTAGTCACATTGAAACGGGGTTATTCAGGCCATCAAACTGAACAAATTTCGCTAAAGGGAACCAAAATCGAAATCTCAGAAAAAAAAATCACTGACCAGCTGACATCAGTTTGTATGGGGGAGTGTTATTTTTTCTGAGATTTCGATTTTGGTCCCTTACCGAAAGTTGTTCTGTTTGATGGCCTGAATAACCCCTTTAAATATAACTACACCTCTCCAAATATAGTCCATACCATCTAGCTTGTCTTATTTGGTAAACAATCTTGGCACAACACCTCTCTGTTACATACACCTTGTATATTAGTTACTGCCAATGTAATAACAACCAATATTATTCACATAAATACTAAGTGATCCATCAAACGTTGTTTTTGCCCTTATCACTTAGGGGTATAAAAAATGACCTATTCTCAGACCTACCAAATATACACAAGAAAAAATCAGAAAAATCAGTCAAGCCGTTTCAGAGATCAATAACAAAACCCTGACACGAAATTAATTAACTATATTTGAAGCTAACCTAATGTCAAATAAAAAATAACAGCTCAAAATTTTTCGGTATCTTTGGATTTTATATTGCTCTTGTTTAATACTGCCTTAATACACAGTTAAAGACTATGTTCTTAAATAATAATAACTAGTGTTACATAAATAAAAACAATACGAAATTTGTTACGAAATCACATTTATTGTGTAAAAAATATTTATTGGCATGACAGTTCATTTCACAGCTAATAATATAATACACATGTAAAGACGATACATTTTATAATGATCAAGTACCACACCGCTTCATTATTGAATCGTGGAAATTTAAACTTTAGTACATTTCATTGAAAAAATATTTCACAAGTTTAAAATGCATTTTTATTAGTAAATGTCCTACAACTAAGACAGAGGCTTACCTATATAAATTCACATAATACTATGACAATTTTTATGTATACATAATCTTTTTTAATATTAATTGTTTACTCACTCATGGGGTTGACATCAAAATATAATGACACCTGTCCTAGACGTTAAACATAAAGGAAGTATTTTAGGTGATATTAGTTATTAGTCTAATTTGCTGCAATCCTTGTTGTTTTTAGTGAAAAAAAAAACCAGCGTGAACTATTAAAAGTTTGAAAAAAAAAAACAGACACACACAAAATGCCAAATGTACCAAAACTTCGAACTCTTTCTATTAAATATATAAGAGCAGTAATTTGATGACACTCCTTTAATATTGCACTAACAGTTACTGTTTCAAAGGAACAAAATATAAATTATAATACTTGAACATTACATTCAAAAAATTTTTTTAACTATTTAAGTTTAGAATATTTATAGATTATAACTACCTATATATACACAGTTCTATATAGACGTCTTGCGAGAAATAACTGTACTGCATCTCAATAACTTCATTATATTTACAGGGTTTTGCAGTGCAGCCAGAACACAAATAAAGTTTCTCAAACTTTGGATACCTTATAATATCGAAACAATAATATACTGTTATAATAAGTCCTTGCCGTACCGACCGACATTACAAATTGCACTAGTAGGTGGGATTCGAATGAGCGCGAGCCCCTTTACGTATGGCATCTGTAACAAATATCAAAAGTTTAATTATAATTATCACATTACCTCAGATGTGAATATCTGAGGGCCTAGGCAAGTAGCATATCTATTGAACGCATAGAATACAAAAGTATGAAACTGGCGTATTGTTTTCTCTGTTCGATAGATATGGTCACTTAGCTATTGATTCAGATCCATGCCACCCATAATTATTATTTCCTATAAAAACTGTAAGCTGTTGACTGTAAAGAAATACAAAGTCCTAACGAAAATAAAGAAAAATAATATCACCTATAATCTAGCCATTACAACGAGATATAAAATGTAAACAGTCTTGATGTCTCTCTTTATCGACGAAATTCTTTAAAAATAAGAAATACATGATCCATTTTAAGAAAACCAAAATGTATTCAACTACTTTGAGAAATAGGTATTACAATTTTTTTTTTGTACATACATACATAAATCATAACATACATAAATCACACCTATATCCCCGAAGGGGCAGGCAGAGGTGAACTAGCACCCACGCTTCGCCAATTATGTTAGGTCCCATGTAACAGGTGGCGAGCCTATTGCCATTTATCGGGCACAAAGTCGCAGTACATTAGTATTAGTACTAGGTGGTATAAGAAGAACGCTGATGCCCATTCCCCATCACTGTTTTATCCTTAGTCGCCTTGTGCGACACCCACGGGAGAGATTTGGGGTGGTGACAATTGTATTCTACTCTGCAGTGACCACACGGCACAATTTTTGTATTTTATAATTAAAGACTCATTAAGTTTACCGTAAAGTTTACGATCTTTATCACGTCTCAGTGGCCTTACATTAGATAGAGTCGAGAAGGGTAATATGTCTAGTGACCTGTGTTATGCGCAGACGCCGGTATCCGCTATGGAGGCGGCGCGAGCGGCACCAAGAGCGGCTCGCGGGGCCTCCGCGGCCGGCGGGTGGGCCCGCGGGGCACCACAGTGCGCAGGCGGGGCCTGCCAGGCCCCCGGCGCCCGCGCCCATCCCCGCGACCCGACGGGCTGGTCTCTATGATCTCCAGGGGCGCGTCGGATTCTAGGAGAGCTGCACCTGTTGATAGGCGTGGCTTTAAGTGTGTACGCAAAAATATAAATCATTAATGAATTATTAACCTAATCTACGATTAGTAAATTACTTTCATTATGTAAATATACATTAATTGTTATACGGTAAGCACCATTAGTAAATGCACGAAAATAGAGAAAGTAAAACACTTCAGTACTCTGTCGCACCGATGTCTATCGGTCTACAGTCCGATTACCTAACTGTGAAAGAAATTATTTGATAACTATAATTTTCTATTGTATTCGGTGCAGCAAATTCAACAAACATTTTAAATTTTTGAAAAACCATTTCAAAGAAACATAAGTCAGAAAAATGTCGAAAAATTATCCGCTATCGATGATATTATGTTGAGATATTTAATTAATGCATACCTGCAGCAACGGCGGCCGCGTCGGGTGCCGGGGCCGGCTCGGGGCGGCGCCCTAGGGCGTGGCGGGAGCCCCGTGGGCGCCCGCGTCTCGCCCCTCTCGACGAACGCGTCACGCCCCACGAAGCACTGCGCACTGGCGGGGAATATGCTGCAAGGGACACATTAATTTCACTTTCACGTCATCATAGTGTCTTGCCGTGTGGTGACGGCAGAGCAGAATACAATTGTCACCACCCCCATCTCTCCCGTGGGTGTCGTACATGGCGACTAAGGGTAAGACAGCGATGAGTAATGGGCAGCAGCATTCCTCTCATACCACCCACCAATATACTGAGATTTGTGTGCCCGATATATGGCAATAGGCTCGCCACCATTACATGGGGCCTTACTTATTTTGCGAAAAGTGGGTGCTAATTCACCTCTATGGGTATGTGTAGTGTCTTACAATGGATCTCACATTATCCGATAAGTGTTAGTTTCAATTTTCAATTCGCGCCGGTTTTTTTTTTACGCTAGTCAGGGAAGCTCTTGTGCATTTATCTCAGCTGATGGTAAGAGACGATAAGGGTCGAAGATGAAATCGGGCTTCACCTGTAACCCTCAACCACAGAGGGGCTGGCACAAATTGTCGGAACACTAGAATGCTGTTGACATTATTATGTCGACAGATTTACAACAGATGACAGCCAGGCGGGATTGAAAAAAGTGTCTCTCTCTCATGTGTATGAGTGAGGTGTGCGTGTTCGTGTCCGCGTGTGCGCGTGCGCATGTGCGTGTGCGCGCGCGCGCGCGTGTGTGTGTGTGTGTGCGAGTGTGTGTGTGTGTGTGTGTGTGTGTGTCAGTGGCGGAGCGTCCGTATAACCCGATTCCCAACAACCGTACCAAACGTGCGAGCATAAAAAAATCATTACCATAATGCAAGTACAATACCATTTTATAAACAAATAAAAAAATCCACCAATAAAATCTTATCATAACAGTATTAAACGCGCGCGAAACAATATGCAACACAGGTACATACAATTCGCTCCCGCTCTTTAGATTCCTTCAACTAACTCGCTAAATTTCGAGTTATGGACGCCTGCTATATAGCACGCACACAGACAAGCGTAGTCTTGTCAGGCGCACGCAACGAGAAATAGTACCTAAAGATTGCCTACAAGCCGGCATCAAGCCGGCATTTCGGTAGCCTACGCGCTTATGCATCGATACACTACGACTCACGCACACATCAGTAATAAACTCCCACGAAAACAAGTTCCGTCAAAAGTAAATATTTTAGATCTTATTACAATAGCCATAAAAGCGGAATTTCACTGCACTGAACTGCACTCAATATCGCGGTCGTGCGCCGCTCCAACAAGCCGCTCCGGACCGGGTTGAATCGTCCTTCCCTTTTTAACACGGCTTTTGTTTGTATAATGATCTCTCTTTCTGGCCTTGCTGAGAAATACTCATGACGGCTCCCGTCATGCCCACAGACGCGAGGTTATTCTGTTTTGATATTTGCTTGCACTCACATAAACTTAACGTAATTAATTAGTTTTATTGTATTTTAGCAGTAATTCAGTGAAATAGTAAAATTTAACTAACCTGTGTTGTTGTGTTAAAGGTGTATTGTGATTTTGTGAATTGTGTAGCTCTGCAGGGATTTAATTTGTAGGTTTTAGTTTTTAAATAATTTTGGTTTATTCTCTCAAGGCACAATAATGGCCGCTTTGATGCACATAGATTGTTGCCTTACCGATTTCTTGCTAAGTGAAGGAAAGCAGTTTTCAAAGTTGTCCTTTATAAATAAAAAATATGACATACAGTTAGGTCGAGCTCGTCCAAATATGTCAATAGATTACAAGCGTAAAGACGGTTTTTTCAAGCATTTCCACAGTTCTCTTTATGATAAATATAGTTGGCTTACATGCAGTTGTTTATTAAATAAAATGTTTTGTTTTCCGTGTCTTTTGTTTTCTGATTCAAGCAGCGTTTGGAATCGAACGGGATTTTCTGATGTTAATAATTTATCAAACTCTGCTAAAAAACATGTTCAAAGTGAGAAACATATGCGTAGTTTTTTAGCGTTGCATGAATTTGGAAATAGTAGAATAGAAAACTATTTTAACAATAATTTTGACGCTCATAACCGCAAAGTCAAGCGTAATCGTATTCTGTTAAAACGTTTCATAGACACAGTTTGTAAATGGTATATGTTTTTTTGTTTATCGCACACTGTAGACCCTTCCACACATACAAACATATGCACTACAGTATACAGACCAAATTACGAGCTTTAAAGAAAGTTTCTGCGAGTTCGTGTGTGTGTGTTTGTGTGTTTGTTCGTGTGTGTGCGTGTGTGTGTGCGTGTGAGTGTGCGTGTGTGTGTGCTTGTGTGCGTGTGTGTGTGCGTGTGTGTGTGTGTGTGCGTGTGTGTGCGTGTGTGCGTGTGTGTGCGTGTGTGCGTGTGTGCGTGCGTGTGTGTGTGTGTGTGCATGAGAGCGTGCGTGCTTGTGTATGTGTGTGTGCATATGCATGTAAAAAATAATTGTAATTTGCAACTTGCGCTAACTTACGTATTGGAGCCATAGGCAACGGCGGAGCGTCGACAACCAAACTGTCGCTCTCGTCGTCGACTTGCAAGGGGCTGCCTGGCTCAGATGCAGAGTCGCGCGTCCTCTTCGGTTCTATCACTGCCGGTTGCTGTTGGGAATTGTGTTCTATTTACATGATGTTAAAGCACTTTATCATAAACTTGCAAACTGGTAGGTATGTTCATTTGTAATAAGCAACATATTGACTGTAATTTTTATTGCACATAGTTAATAGTTAGGGCCTGTTTCACAATCGACAAGTAAGTTCGAAGTAGCTTACTTCGCAGTTCAATTGACATATATATCATATTACAACTGTCAAATGATCTGCGAAGTAAGCTACTTAGAACTTAATTATTCGATTTTTAATTTTAACATTGTATAAATGTTAGAAAAATTAGTACAAAGATTTTGGTGGTTAGAAGAAGAATTTGGGTTTGCTTTATAAACTATTCGATTTTTAAAAATCGAATAGTTTATAAAGCAAACCCAAGCTTAACCGAACGCACGGTATTTGTAAAAATATCTGCTTTGGAATGTTTGAAATTTATTTCTACATTGCGAGGGTACCCGTTGGCTTACAACGTGAAGTGTAAAGGTTAGAATAGAAGAATTTCGGCAAGTTAATTAGGTTCTTGGGTGGCCGAGCGGTCAGGCACCTGCCCGGATAGCAGCGGACGCGGGTTCGATTCCCGCCTCAAGATCATAATTTTTCGAAATTCTTTTTCTAACCACCAAAATCTTAGAACTTAATTGTCGATTGTGAAACAGGCCCTTACTGCCGCACTCAGAGACGTCAAATAACGTTAATGAGTACTTAACGTCAAAAAATTACAATTCAAAACTAGTCGCTATTCCTGCCGGGTCTATGGTCCAGATTTGAATGAAATTTTTTGACATTAAATACTCATTAAGTTATTTGACGTCTCTGAGTGCGGCAGTTAGTCATCAAAAGAGTTAAATGGGTGATTTTAAAAGACATTTATTCGAGTCATGCTACATAGATGGTGATATATTTTAAACCTATTTTTAAGCAATTGTACCGCTAAAAGAACGTCAACAAACGAATCTGTTAAACTTCCCTAATCAACTTTAAAATTACTTTAAATAAAGTGTAAACTAATTGGGTAAATATAACAGTTATTCTACATATACATAATTAAATTTTAGATTTTTTAAATTCTCTACGAAAGAAAACGGAACAGTCAAAACATTGACTCACCTGCGGCAATATGCCCACTTTTCTCTTACGCTCTCTATCTTCTATTAGCTTCTTCTCCTCCGATTTTTGGCGATCTAAAAACAAAAACATTTATCAGTTTACATTCATTGGAGTAAAAGACTGAGTATTTTTACAATTACAAACTCACATTTCAATTCAATTTCTTCGTCGTCCAAAAGTAAAGATACCACTTCTTTCGGTTTCAATGTGTCCGGTTTGAAATTGCCACCACTTATAACCATTCTTTGAATCTGTGGAAAAAGACAACAGTTTTGATGCGCATTTTAGGCTTTTTCGCTGGTTTGGTTACCCTAATCTGTTGATGAATTAGATATGTACATACGTCACGCCTCTCTCCGACAGAGGTAGGCACAGATCATTTCTTTCCACTTGTTACGATACTTACATACTTCTTTATCCATTCCCATTACTGTTCCCATGCATGCCCGTCGATTTCGGATACTCTTGACCTGGCCCTTTTTTAACATATGTTCTTACAATTTTGATCCATTCACTTTCGTACACCAGTGTCGGCACTAGCATTCCATTATTAAATGCCATACGAGCTTTTCTACACACTCTAGCTGCTCACAAAAGATAAGTAAATACAGCCTAATTTATTATATATATATATCTGTATGAAAAAAATCAATGTTACCTCACTCTTTTCTCTTGCTCGTTGCATAATCCTCTCCTCAATGGTTCCCTTGCATATGAGCCTGTATACAGTTACTTGCTTAGTCTGCCCGAGCCTGTGAGCTCTGTCCATCGCCTGCTGGTCAACAGTCGGGTTCCAATCAGAATCGTAGAAGATCACCTGTCATAAACATTGCCATATCAATCTTGTACCCAAGCCAATATTTTTAGACATGAATCTTGTACCCGAGCCAATATTTTGGGACATGCATAAATCCCGCCTATTTTTCGTTGAAGGGTTAGGCTGGCTAACCAACGTTAAGTCCGTACCTAATAGGGGCGAATCTATAGGTATCTACGTAAATTACAGTAGGGAATTGCTCGGTGGTATAACAAGTAAGCTGCTGGCCATTTCTAGTTACTGTTTTCACCCATTGTCGTCTTAAGGCCCGTTTCAATATTCTAACAGAAGATAGACATACCACAGTTTGGTTGCTTAGCAACTGCCGCCGTTACACGACACCTCTAGGAAGATTCTAAGCTGGTTACATTCTATATTATTATTTCGCTTTCAGGTCAGCATAGAAGTAAGTACAGTTCATAATATGAACTTATTATGAAACAAAAACAACTTACAGTATCTGCTGCTGTCAAATTGATTCCAAGACCACCGGCACGGGTTGAAAGTAAGAATACAAATATATCCGCACGAGCCTGCAAACGAAATGAAACTTTATTTATAAGCAAACACGACCTAAACTGATAGGAAGGCATTTAGTTTACAGCTTACCTGAAAATCTGCCACCATGTCGCGGCGAGCGGAAATCTTACTGGAACCGTCTAGCCGCATGTATTTGTGTTTACGGTGCCACATGTATTCCTGAAGAAAAAATATATAAAAAAAATAAGGAAACTTACTTTACAAAACAATCACTATACAAGTAACATAGTATGATAAATGTGTGAAAAATTTATAACTACCAGTTCGGTTTACTTTCTAAAATAAGCTATCCTGATGATGTTGATTATGGTAGCTAGATTAAGAAATATATTTTAGAGATATGTTAATTGGCTACCTTGTGTTTGAACTGCATTTGCATCATGATTTAAAAAATATCTTACCTTCACCTTTACAAAATACTGTAGTAATGTTTTTAACTAGCTAATTACTACATGAAAGTTATAAATTCTTCTACTTAAGTCATAATTAGTAAAAACTGGCTACATCTTTCATAAGCCGAGCAACAAACTTTCTAATCCCAATTTTCTTAGGAATGAGCTGGATTTAAAACCTAATAGACCATACTAACCTCCAGCAAATCTATCATTTTCGTCATCTGACTGTAAATCAGTACCCTGTGGCCTCGCTCTTTCAACCTCCTCAGCAAAGAGTCCAACACAGTCAGTTTGCCGGCGTCACTAACTAGTTGATTCTTGTCTGCAAAGATTTAGAAAGGTTACAATTGTATGTGTAACTATTTCATTTTGTCTTCCATGCTGGCCTGGGAGCGAAAAAATAACGAAGAATGGGCTAGCCCGACTCATCCCATTAGTGGAGGGCAAACCACCAACAACAGGATACCCAAAGAGGGCTGGTGTCAGGTTATTAGTTCCGTGGACGTTCACCTTCGTACACTAGTGCCATCAGCGCCAAGATAGCTATAATTAAATTGTCTTAATTTTTTGGATGACAACCTCCAGTCCAGCGTACTTGTATAATAGAGGTCAGTGCCTCTTACATATCAAATTAAATTACTAACCCGGTACTTGTAGGGAGGCCCATCCGGCGGGCGGTCGCGCATTCATGACGAGATCCGCCAACATCTGGCAGCCGGTGGCGCATTCGCCGTGCTGGTGCCGGGTCATGTGGTAAGCGAAGCTGCGCGAGGACGCCATAGGATACATCGTGCTGGTGATCACCTGGCGACAAAAGGGGAATTGGGGTGATCAGGATCATTAGATCAGGAGTATTTGAAAAAAGATGTAATGACAAGGATTGAGAAAGGGATGCTCGCATGGTTTGGTCACGTCGAAAGAATGGATGAAAAGAGAATAACAAAAAGGATTTACATGGCGAAAGTGAATGGAGATATGGGAAGGGGAAGGCCTAGGCGGATCTTTCATAATCAAATTGAAAGTCTATTAAAAAAGGGCCAGGTCAAGAGTACCCGAAACCGACGGGCATGCATGAAGAGATTAATGAGATTGGATGAAGCGAAAGAAGTATGTAAGGATCGTAGCAAGTGGAAAGAAGTGATCTCTGCCTACCCCTGTGGGAGAAAGGCGTAACATATGTATGTATGTATGTAGGATTATCCACATTCCCTCAAATCACCATTACAGCCAAGAGACGCCCACCGTCGGTCCACCTGTGAAGGGCCTACCAACGCTGGGTCTCCCGGTCTTCCTTAAATGTTACCCGTTAAGTCCCAGGTTGTGAAGGCTTGGTAATCGCGTTGTTATTATTATATATTACTTATTATTTAGTGAATATTTCTTAAGGCGAGTCCCAATATTCTATCTACAGTTAAAATTAAGCTTACTGAAGTTTAGTTGCTTACTGCCGCACTCAGAGACGTCAAATAACGTTAATGAGTACTTAACGTCAAAAAATGACAATTCAAAACTAGTCGCTCTTTTGCCGGGTCTATGTTCTAGATTTGAATGAAAATTTTTGACATTAAATACTCATTAAAGTTAATTGACGTCTCTGAGTGCGGCAGTTAGTGTTTTTTGTTATATTACGATAAATAACAGAAGTTGCCAAGCAATTAAGCTGTAGTACTCCTATCTTAAACTGTTGATAGAATATTGGGACCCGCGGTTAGTCGGCTCTTCCGACTCTCTGACTAAATTATAGACTTCGTCGTGGATTAGGACTAACCATCCATAATGAAAAATATTACTTCCGTTAATTTTGGGTTAAATAATTAAAAGACATTGCCGTGGTTTAATTACCTACATCATAGCACGGAGGAACAAGACAGTGAATTGATGTTTTGTTTTTCTCATACAATCATCACGAGACGAGATCATCCTTCATCCATCATCATTTGATTGTGTTTCACATCAAACATTATTGGCGAAATTACAACATTACGGTGTATCTACTACCTCATTGAAACTGGTAAAGTCATACCTGAGTGACAGGACTCAAAAGGTAGTGATTAATAAAGCCGAGTCCTCGGGTTCACGAATGCGAATGGGTGTTCCTCAAGGATCAATACTAGGTCCATTGCTGTTCATAATATATATAAATGACCTTCCCTTCTATACAGAATCTCTATGTGACACGGTGCTATTTGCAGATGATACCTCATTAATTTTCAAAATAGACAGAGGTAAAGATAATTATGATGACATCAATATAGCAATTTCCAAGGTTCTAGATTGGTTTACAAATAACAACTTGCTACTCAATTCTAAAAAGACCAAATGTATTAAATTCTCTTTACCAAATGTAAGGCAAGCTAGTAGTCAGATTGCAATTAATAATGAAACAATTGAATGTGTCAATTCTACAGTGTTCTTAGGAATAAGGTTAGACTCAAGATTGCAATGGTATCCCCATATTTCAACTCTATCCGAGAGATTAAGTTCAGCAGTATACGCCGTAAAAAAAATACGGCTATTGACTGATGTTCAAACAGCCAGACTTGTATATTTCAGTTACTTTCATAGTGTTATGTCATTTAGTTTACTGCTTTGGGGCACAGCTGCTGATATTCAGGATATATTTATTCTACAAAAAAGAGCTATACGTGCTATTTATCAATTAAAACCTCGCGACTCACTAAAAAATTTATTTAAAGACATTAATATCCTAACTCTTGCTTCACAGTACATATATGATTGCATTCTATACGTCTACAAATATCTAAACACATTTGCAAAAATTAGTGATATTTATAAATGCAATACTAGAAATAAAAACAAACTTTCCTTCCCTAGACTAAGATTGCACAAAGTAGCTAATACTTTTGTAGGTAAATGTATACTTTTTTATAATAGGATTCCAGATTCTGTGACTGAACTGCCTTTACACAAATTTAAGCCCTATATAAAAAATATACTCCTGAAAAAGGGGTACTATAAAATTCAGGACTATTTAGATGACAAAGATGCTTGGAATCAATAACTTTTACATACTTATTATATAAATACTAAATATCTTTATCCAGTATGATTAAACGATTGCCCTTGAGTGTTCTTTATTTAAAATAGACATTGTGTTTGTAATGAAGGATGTTGATAACTTCAGAATTTGTATCTTTATTGACACACTATTACTTGACGTTGTAAGTTATTGACATCTTTCAATTTCCAATTATTAATTAACTTAAATTACTTTTATGTAAAGGGAGGAAAAAACCTGACTGAGTTTCTTGCCCGTTCTTCTCAGGACAGGGCCTCCTGGTAGCTTGCGAACGGATGGCGTAAATTTCTTGTCTTGACGATTCATAAGTGTATTGTAATCATACCAGATATGAATAAACGAATTTTGATTTGATTTGATTTGTTCCCTCTCAATCCTTGTCGTGCGAGATTCATCGATCAAGCATTCGTATTAAATATATTTCTAACATGTACAATGGCCCAATCAACTAAACTAAATATATTTCTACCTTCTGTTGAGTGGTGTAAAGGCAGCTCAGCATTGGAGACGGCACTAGAGTCCGCGTCAGAGATGGTCGCTCAAAGTGCGCGAACTCAGCGTCCACGGCAGACACAGGCGCCATACCACCCTCTTCAGTCTTTATTTCGCTCAGCATCTCCGCCTGAAATCAATATGACAATGAATTTTTATTGATTTTTTTTTATGTTAGACAGAAAGAAGTCCTACCACCAACCAAACCGAGTACAAATTTTGTACCCCCCTGGGGATCGAACCCAGGACCTCTGGATCTTAATTCCGGTGGGCGAACCACTAGACGCCTCCGTGAGGCAGTTATAAAGAGCAGGCCAGCAAGTGTTGTAAAAGGCGACTTAAGGATATAAAATATGATGTTAATAGACAACAGTAAGATAAGATAGTTATTTATAAGATAGCTCACCTGATCTCCTTTCTCTCTCAAATTTCGAATACGTATAGCGCGGTGCTCAATTGTTTCCGGCATATAATGAATTGTTTGATCCATGTGACTGAAAAACGGTCCACCTGGAAATAATCAGCGTTTCTAAAGGTCTAGAAATATAACAACAATTAAAATTTAAATATTTAGTTACAAGAATTCTGTTACAGTATTTAATTATAACTGTGACGACTTAGCTCAAATTAAAATTGTTTATTGCTTGTCACATTACTCAAAATACATACAAGTGAGCACTCAAACTATTTCTTTTTTTAAGTAAATAACATTTTTGGGTTAAATTTTAGGTGCAGAATAATTATGCATCCACAAACACTTTTTCGTTGCAAAATTCTGTAAATTACACGGAAAATTTTTGGTTTAAGACACTGTATCATCAGTCACTGTATCTCGTGTGAACAAATTCAGGATACAGACATAGCTCTATGACATATAGACCTACCTGTAACCCAAAGCGGATCTGTGAACAGTAATTCCTCCCACATCAAACTGTCACTCTTTCTCTGTTTGAGAATATCACCATCGGGGCATATCAAAAGCAAGTCTTTACTTCGCGCTCTGTTACAATACTCTGGGAATTCATCCGCCTCCATTTCGTCTTGTTTGTTCTTGAAAATCTGAGATCTGTCCCACCAAAATTGTCTATGGCGAACTTTTTCATATTTATCTAAAGAGTATGTTATGTGTTGCATTCTGAAAATGTTCAAACGAACATTAATAAATACATTTTGAAGTTGTATTTTTAAAACAGATTTTTAAGAACTGTACAATTTACCCATCTTTAAAGTAACATCAACAGGTGAAAATATTAAAATATTTACAATAATTATAGTCCAATGGTAGACACCATTGCTCCACTCCACTGATCTCTAAAAACAAGATTTCCAGCTCTAATACAAAAAAAAATGATAATTTTGTTTATTATCATTGTATTATCATTGTAGACAGTTTAAAATTATGTCCCGATTCTGCTAACGCCATTCTAAATAATATATGGTTATATGCACTTAGTTGTTTGTTACTTATCTGTATGTCTGTCTGACATAAGCATGTATGTATGTATGCAATGTAGGGATGAGTAATAGGCAGCAGCGTTCGTCACATAGCATCTCCTAATATACTGCGATTTATGTTAGATGGCAGTAGACTCGCTACCTATTACATGGGAGTCATGGGACCTAACACAATTGTCAAAACCCCTACCTACCCCTTCAGAGATAAATAGGCGCTTTCTATGTATGTATGCAATGTACTTACGCACACAACCAACCGCACAGCATAACCTTGTAAAGCTCCATTGGCGACAAATCCATGAACCTAGTAAACGCAAAGCACCTGTCGCTACCATAGACACCGTGCCTATCCTCCATTCCTTCACTATCATTGGCATTTCTATGAACGTGCTCTGGTATCAGCACAGATAATATGTTGTACAGCAGATGTCGCTTGGATGGTATAGAGCGTATTAAAATACCATCCTCCGCTAATAACTTTGGAATGTGATAATCATCTATTTGCATAGCCAATGGGGACTTTACGTCGCGCCTTTCAAACAATTCCGGATGGTTGCAGACCTAAAAAGTTGTATGTTTTATTAAATCACCAATATTTATCCATACTATGCGTATATACTTGCTTAAATATAAATTATAGATACTTTAATGTGACTTTGATGTAAAAAAAATACTTTAATGTTATTCGCATTAAATGTGAATAGTAATGAATACTTTAATGAAAATAGTGAAAAAATAAGAGTGCTTACCTTACGGAACTGCATGACTAAGTTCATCAGGTTTGACGTAAAATTTTTGTCGACATTGTGACCTGATTCACCGCCCACTGAATAGTGCAGTAGCTCTTCTATCTTAATTTTCTTTTTCAAGGCTAAAATGTATATTAAAAATTGGTCCAAAAAAGTGGTAAAAACAAGTGCTTTTAGGCTAGAAGTAGATTTTGTTATGTTACTACGTACCTATATACAACAGCTTTTGTCTTATGGTCAAAGGACAGTGCACCATAATCTCAATTTTGTCAGAAAGCTCATTCTCGACATCCTTTTTTATCCGTCGCAACATGAACGGCTTCAATATCATGTGAAGCCTGGACAGGTGTTCTGTGAAGCAGTAAACATTTGGTTGGGTGAGGGCAGGCAGAAGATAGAAAAGATACTACAGCAATTAATACAAACAGAATATTTTATTTTGTATTTGTCTTTTATGCTGGCCTGGGAGCGAGCCCCGACTCATCCCATGGGTGCCGTAATAGTCGACTTAGGGAGATTGCCCGGTGTAGACCAATAAGCACCTTGGGGCACCCGAATGGTGGAGGGCAAACCACCAACAACAGCATACTCAAAGAGGGTTAGTGTCATGCAGGCGGCCGGCTGTAAAACCTAAGCCAAAACTTTGAGCAATATGGATTAACTTTCTCTGTTCATTGGTCTCTCGACATGGTCCGTTCCGTCTCTTTTCTATACATTCATACATCACTAGCACCTTTACGGTGTGATGGATGATATGTATCAAAGGGAGTGGATGGCTTGATGACGTCTGACCGATATGAATAGAAGAGGAAACATACTGCGTCGACCCCAGATAAGACTTGGAACAGGGCAGGGAGAAGAAGAAGATAAAAATATTTTAATTTGTGTTATTGCACCCGGCCTATTGGCTAATTACTCAATAAAAAACAATTTCAATTTTAAAAAATGTAGTTGTTTCCACTTACTCTCGTCCATCGTGCTCTTGTTCTCGGCATGACTCTCGATATCTTTCGAAAACCACTCATTGAACTCTTCGTGCGAGTCGAAAAGGGTGGGCATTATAAAATGCAGCAGTGCCCACAGCTCCGCCATACTGTTTTGAATGGGTGTACCTGGTTTGTGAAATCGAAAGTCAATATTGTAATGAGTACAGTGTATCAAAGCAAAATATACACAAACATAAATCACGCCTATATCCCCGAATGGGTAGACAGAGGTGAACTAGCACCCACATTTCGCCAACTATAACAGGTCCCATGTAATAGGTGGCGAGCCTATTTCCATTTATCGGGCACAAAAGTCGCAGTACATTGCTAGGTGGTATAAGAAGGAACGCTGCTGTCCATTCCTCATCACTGATATATTCTTAGTCGCTTTGTACGACACCCACGGGAGAGAATTGATGTGGTGACAATTGTATTCTACTCTGCCGTCACCACACGGAAAAATATTCCTGATAAAATTATTACACTGGATGGACTTATCAATGCCGTGGGAAAAATCACGTGATATGGTAAGTGGAAATTTTTATTAAACATTTTAACAGATTTCCCCATGAGATATGATATCTCATAGACTTTCATATAAGCATACATACTCACGCCTATTTATCCCCGAAGGGTAAACAGAGGTGAATAGACGTATACGTTTCCTTCGTCATCTATCGGTCACATAAATCGCAGTAGGTACATTGCTAGATGATACAATAGAAATGCTGCTACCCAGTACTCTTTAATCGCTCTATACGACACCCGAATTGTATTCTGCTCTGCCGTCACCACAGGGTATGATATATAATTTATGTGTATGATACACATAAATTATTTCGAAATACACCTCCTACACGTACTTTGCTATTGACAAAGATTTTGGTTGTTAGAAAAAGTTCGAAAAATTATGGTCTTGATGCGGGAATCGAACCCGCGTCCACTGCAATCCGGACAGGCCTAAACCACTCGCCCACCAAGACGCTTTTCTAACCACCAAAATCTTAGTACTAATTTTTTAAACATTTATATAATGTTGAAATTAAAATTGAATAGTTTGCTATTGACGTTTAAAAACTCTTACCCGACAACAGCAGTCTGTTTCTACAGCTGAAGCCAAGAAGGAGTTTCCACCTCATACTGGCAGAGCTTTTGATCGCTTGTGCCTCATCCAGTATCATATACTGCCACGAGACTCTATTCAAATATTTCAAATCTGACACGACAATCTGGTACGATGTAACCACGACATGGAACGCCGCCTGGCGGGTGTGTAGATCTTTGCGTTCCCAGAATTGTCGTAATATTTTGCGTTCGCTCGGACTGCCCCAGTACGGTACCTTGAAATAAGTGGGTCTATTAAATACATACATACATACATCAATCACGGCTATATCCCCGAAGGGGTAGGCAGAGGTGAACTAGCCAGATATGTCAAGTCCCATGTAATAGGTGGCGAGCCTATTGCCATTTATCGGGCACAAAAATCGCAGTACATTGCTAGCCTAGGTGGTATAAGAGGAACGCTGCTGCCCATTCCTAATCATATTCAGATTTATCCTTAGTCGCCTTGTACGACACCCACAGGAAAGATTTGGGGTGGTAACAATTGTATTCTACTCTGCCGTCACCACGCGGCACGCGGTCTATTCAATCCCTTCATATAATAACTTTATTGAGCTTGAATGTGTTTTCATGTTTATCTAATATTGTTGGAACAAAAGAGATATAAACATTAATCCCGCCTATATCTCCGAAGGGTAGGCAAGTCAGAAATGAATTAACACCCACGTTTCGCCAATTATTATGTTAGCTCCCATAGGGGGCGAGCTAATTGCCATATATCAGGCACGTAAATAGCTGTATATTGCTGGGTGAGAATCGCTATTGCCCATTACTATTCGCTAAATTAACCAATAATCGACTCCCGCGCGAGATTGGGTGGTGACAATCTTATTCTGCTCTGCATACACCACACATACTGCCGCACTCAGAGACGCCAATTAACTTTAATGAGTATTTAATGTAAAAAAAATCCATTCAAATCTAGACCATAACCCGGCAAGAATAGCGACTAGTTTTGAATTGTCATTTTTTGACGTTAAGTACTCACAAACGTTATTTGACATCTCTGAGTGCGGCAGTTAGACATTAACTTATTCATTAATTATGCAGCTAATTTCCGAGATCCAGATACTAAAGCATATCAATTGTGAAAGCATAGATTTTCAGCGGGCCTAGCACGGGGACGTGTACAAGTCTCTCTCCACCACTGAACAGTGTTTTGTCTCGGTATTTAGTGGTAGTTAGAGCGAGAGGAAAAGATTCTCTTTCCCCTGAAGGAGATGTACGTCCACGTCCCATGCTATGGGGGCAGACACGCACCACTTTGAAATCGGGGACAAACCGCTCCATCTCCTGCTGCCAGTTGTGCAGTGTGGAGGTGGGGGAGACGACCAGAAACGGGCCCCACACGCCCAGCCGCTCCGCCACGTGGCACAGGAACGCTATGCACTGCACAGTCTTGCCCAAGCCCATCTCGTCTGCCAAAATGCCACTTATGCCCTGTAACGGAAAACAAAATGCTTACTAAACATTATCGGGAATCGTTCATTGTTTTCATGCTGCTTGGGGGTGAAAGAATAACGCATAACGTGCCAGCCTCAACTGAGAGAGATGTCGTAAAGGATTCGTTCCTACATAACATTAATTCGTTCAACAACGGTCGCGTCACCAGTAGGCCTATTCGCTAACTTTTTTTGACAGTTGAAAGTGATGATCACCGAACTATTTACTTATCCATAACTACTTTACTATAACGGTATCGTGACACTTGTCCTGTGAAAACAGTAATTTATAAATATGATATTTTTTTGAGAGGAGGAGGAGCGCTAGCGCATTGGCATAGCGCACTTGGCCTGCGATTGCGTAAACTAAGCAATTTCGCTCAGGCCGGTCATTGGATGGGTGACCAAAAATTTATTATCTCGCGTTCCTCCGTGCTTCGGAAGGCACGTTAAGCCGGTAGTCCCAGCTGCATCTGCAGTCGTTAATACCCACCAACCCGCCCTGGGCCAGCGTGGTGGGTTATGGCCCAATCACCCTATATTCTTCCATTCATAGGGAAGGCCCGTGCCCCAGCAGTGGCAAATATCTTGTAGCGACAACAGTGCTGTGAAATTTTCTCCTACTGCTCCAATAACTTGTCTACTGCTTATAAAAGGTGTAAAATAAAGGTGCAGTAATATTTAAAGGGGTTATTCAGGCCATCAAAATGAACAATTTTTACTATGAGACCAATAACAAAATCTCAAAAAAAAAACACCTTCCCATATAAGCTGATGTCAGCTGGTACTCAGCTTAGTATGGGGAAGTGAATTTTTTTCTGAGAATTCGATATTGGTCCCGTAGTGAGGATTGTTCAGTTTGATGGCCTGAATAACCCATATAAATATTATTATGCACATGTCTGTTACACCTAGTATTTTATAGGTACCTACCTGATCATAGAGGTTCGCCAACCAATTCATCCCCTTCAGCTGGTACCCCTTGAGCTTCCCCTGGAATATTGTGGGCTGGTCGTGATCTCCTGTGCGTCTGTCAGACTCGGCCTCCGCCCCGGCGGCCGAGTCGAACTGCTGGGTCCTGGCGCGCTCCGTGTGGAAGGCTTCGCGGGCGTTGCGCGAAGCCTGGGCCTTCATCACCTCACTATCCGAGTAAGTAAAGAAAAACCAAATTATTAACATACATACATAACTCATGCCTATATCCCCGAAGGGGTAGGCAGAGGTGAACTAGCACCCACGCTTCGCCAATTATGCTAGGTCCCATGTAATAGGTGGCGAGCCTATTGCCTTTTATCGGGCACAACAGTCGCAGTACTTTGCTAGGTGGTAGGTATAAGAGAAATGCTGCTGCCCATTCCTCATCACTGATTTATCCTTAGTCGCCTTGTACGATACCCGGAGAGATTTGGGGTGGTGACAATTGTATTCTACTCTGCCGTCACCACACGGCCACACACCAAATTATTAACTGTTTCGTAAATAGATGTAAGGCCGTTTGGTGACGGCAGAGCAGAATACAATAGGCACGACGAAATATTTCGAAATTCTCTTCCGTAGTGTATATACACATTTGCTATTTACGAAAAAACTAACGTTTATCTAACGTTTAACCAAATTGAAAACCATTTTTCTAAAGTTGTGAATAGTGCGCGAAAACAGCTCGCAGTATGATGGCGTCGGGTCTGACGTCACGCTTAGGTAAACGTCAACACATTCAAAGGAGAGCTTACAAACATTGTGTAATAAAAATTTATTCCAAAGTTCATAATGTCATATGGTGGTACATAGGCGTGACGTCATGCGCAGTGATTGGTGTTTCAGTCAAAATGGCAGATTGCAGTATTGCAAACTAAGAATGTAGAAACACGAAGGGCTTAGTTGTAGTTGTTCTCTTGCTTACCTATCATAGTGATCAATGGAAGCCAATCGTGGGTCTCTGTCTTCGTCCAGTTGTCGCAGTATGCGATCCGCACCACTATCGCCCCCCTCAGCAGAGTTCAATTTGCGCTGCATGAAATGTGCATACAACTCCGTTTGAGTTATTAAAAAGTTCAGTTTTCGTCGTTGCCGCTTGGCTTCCATTAGTTCCACATCCATCTGTAAAATAAATTTAATATTTTAATATAAAAATGAGTAATGCATTATTTTTTAAAGTCCCTTATATGTATGATATTCTAAAATTGATATGTATTAAAGAATACATCTTTTATTATGTTTTGCATTTCGTAGATAAAGAGACATCAAAATGGTTTACATATTTTGTCTTTGTCAATGACATATGAGTAAGAAGAGCTTTATATCACCTTTCTCTGTTCTTCTGCCTCTTTCTCCATTCTCCGCCTGGTCTCCCTCTCGGCACGGTCATAGCGCCTCCAATAGGCTTGCATCTCTCGACTTAGACGCTTACATCGCCAAACGGTTTCCTTCATATTTTTTTGTGACTGCAATAAATTTTATTGTTTATTTTGTAGTTACATACATAATAATATAAAATACATACATCATAATTTATCAGTCCTATTTATCCGCGTGTAGGGGTAGGCAAAAGGGATTTTAATCGATTTTGTGCTTTATTCAAAAACAATTAATGACAATAGATTTGGAGAGATTTGACAGTTTCATGTGTTATTGACTGACACTTATATCACCAGCTGGTGCGGTACAAGTCTTACCTGAGGATGGAAGAATATATGGACAATGGGCCATAACCGACCATGCTTGTTCAGTGCCGATTGGTGTATATTAACAACAGAAGATGCAGCCAAGGCACGGCTCAGCGTGCCTTTTGAAGCACAGATAAACTCAAGATAATATATCTTAGGTTAGGGCCAACGGCTTAGCGTGCCTTTTGAAGGACGGAGAGACTCGAGATAATATATTTTTGGTCACCCTTCCAATGGCTTACCTTAGCGAATATTGCTTAGTTTACGCCAACTACTACTACTACGACTACTCTTACATTTGACACAGCGGTGGCCATGTTGTTTTCTCTGCAATACGTCAGTTTCATATAGGCCACTTATCTAGAGGGGCTGCTCCATTTGACTGTATCTAAACCTTATGACCCCTTATTACTAAACATGGGACTAAAGTTAGTCATGGTTTAACATTGATGCTAACTCAGTATTACATTTCGCCAAATAAAAGTGACAGCATCAGTTTTAAACTGACTAACTTATGTCTATGTTTTATAATAAGGGGGTATAAGAAGATAATGTAATGACTTTATCCGTATTATTAATAAACTAGTAGTAAACATGGTATAGCTAGTCCGGGTGTTGTCTTCGTCTCACAAGCACGATTTTAAATGCAAGAAAAAGAGACAAAACTCTGAGTAATCTTATTAAAAAACTAGTAGTAAACATGGTAAAGCTGGTCCGCGTTTTGTCTTCGTCTCACAAACATGATTTCAAATGCGAGGACAAGGGACAAAACACTGAGTAACTAGTCTTTACTTGAGCCGTGTTTATTAATAAGGTTGGTTTACCTGCATAGCCACCTGCCTCCAATGTTTACAACAGAGGGTGGCCAATCGTTTCCTCTGCAGCATCACCTCGCGATGCGTGGCAGCTCTAGCCCTCTGCACTTTGCCAAGCTCCTTCTTGACTAGGAGCAGCCAATGGCGGCGACGGCGCGCTGTCAACGCTTCTGGACTCTTCAGTGAAGACAATTTCTTGCGGCCTCTGGAATGCGAGCTTTATTTTACATGCACATACATACATAAATCACGCCTATATCCTCTATGCTGGCCTGGGAGCGAACAAATAACGTAGAATAGGCCATAGCCCCGTCTCATCCCATGGGTGATTGCCAAGGGAGATTGCCCGGTGTAGACCAATAATCACCTTGGGGGCACCCGAATGGTGGAGGCCAAAATACCAACAACAGCATACCCAAAGAGCGTTGGTGTCAGGCAGGCGGCCGGCTGTAAAACCTAAGCCAAAACCATGAGAAGTATAGATTGAAATGTTGTCATTCCAATCACTCTCTCCGTTCATCGGTCTCTCGACATAGTCCATTCTGTCTTTTTTCTGTAGGTACATTGATTCATCACTAGCACCATTACGGTGTGATGGATGATATGAATCAAAAGGGAGTGGATGGCTTGATGACGTCTGACCGATATGAATGGAAGAAGAAACATACTGCGCCGACCCCAGATAGACTGGGAACAGGGCAGGGAGAAGGATCAATCACGCCTATATTCCCGAAAGGGTAGGCAGAGGTCAACTAGCCAGTTATGTTAGGTCCCACGTAATAGGTGGCGAGCCTTTGGCCATTTATCGGGCACAAAAGTCGCAGTACATTGGTAGGTGGTCTAAGAGGAACGCTGCTACCGAATCTACCCATTCCTCATCGCTGATTTATCCTTAGTCGATTTGTATGACACCCACTGGAGAGATTTGGGGTGGTGACAATTGTATTCTACTCTGTCGTCACCACACGGCTACGAGTTTTATGATTACAATTTACTTATCCATCTTCCCTGTTGTGGGTGTCGTACAAGGCGACTAAGGGTAAAGACAGCGATGAGTAATGGGCAGCAGCATTCATCTTATACCACCTAGCAATATACTGCGATTTACGTGCCCGATACACGGCAATACGATCGCCTATACATGGGACCTAACATCTGGCGGAACGTGGATGTCACCTCTGCCTACCCCTTCGGGGATATAGGCGTGATTTATGTATGTATGTAATTTTCTAATAACTAACATTACCATATCTATAAATCAATGTTTATTTAGTGGGAGAGACTCCTCTCTTGATAGTTCTCTATAGTTATTCACTATGAACAACAAGTGATGTACAGGAGTACAAACAGAATACAAAAAATAATTTTAGGTTTGTGGTCACACAATATAAGCTCCAACATTATAATAATTAAGATAAGATAAATACCTGACTCCTGGTTTATCTATCACTGGACTGTATTCTTCAATGTCATTCTCTTGCTTTATATGCCGTAACTGATCTTCCCAATCAACACCATCAGGCTAAAAGGAGTTTAACATTATTGTAATTATGATGATGTTGAATATATTTTTTTTATATACATATTTTTTATATAGTCTCAGATTGCAAGTGTTTGTAATATGCAATCTGTGGCTTTTTTTTTATCGCCCAAGGTAAGAACATAGTTTTATGTCACCTCCTGACTTGTAGGTTCAGATTATGGTCAGGTGTGACGTGACATACTTTTTATTTGATTTTTCGTTATAATATATCTATTCTTAATAATTACTAATAACTATTGATTTACTCACCAAGTCCCCGACACTGCTTTCATTACATGTTTTATTATCTCTCGCCCGACCTCTTCTTGATTTTGGTAAACCTCTAGTATAGCCTCTATCAGAAGGCCGCCCTCTTCTACCCCTAGATGATGGTGGAGGTGGTGCAGACCTGCTGATTCGTCTTTCTGGGTAGCGATCTACAGTTGATAGCAACCCCGCACCATAGTACATGTATCGGGAATTCTAAGAGAAAATAATAAAAAAATTATACTACACAAATTCATAGAATAGGCTAATTTTGGAAAATCGGATAAAACTATACCTTTGTGTCTAACTTACACAAAAAATATTTTATTTTAATAGGCGTTTTACTTATATATTTCACGTTTTCAAATACCAACTTTAAATTTACCTCGAAAACGGCCAAGACTGTCATGGCGTCTTGAATGAAGTCACGGTATACCATTTCCTATGTAGTAATGACAATCAAAACATGATGTCACTCTCTCTAGCACGGGACGTGGACAAAATTACTCCGCCACCTGACAGTGTTTTGTCTCAGGATTTAGCGTAAGTTAGAGCGAGCGGATGATAGGAATTGTCTTTTACCCCCAGGAGATGTTCTCCACATCCCGTGCTACGGGCTTTTGATTGGTGTTTAGTGTCACGTGGCTACATGCCACTTTTGTCGATTTTATTAAGAATAATAATAATCTTTCCATAATAAAATAAATGATGTTATTTTTTGTTAACTACATATCATAATTAATCATTAAAAACTAAGCCAACCAATTTATTCTTAGTGGAAACAGGCCTATTCACAATGTCATAATAGGTTGGGGAAAAAGTTTCTTCGCATTTTTTAAGAAAATTCAAAAAATTTTTTAATATAGTCTATGTACATTTAACTAAAGTATGTAGGTACCATTTTGTTCGATAACTTTTTGCCATCTTGTAGGTAGGGACATGATCCCATTGCTATAGAAATTTTGGGACTTCTGGTCAAAATACCGCGACAAGTGGTTTTGGCAGTCCTCCCGTGATGTTAACCTGACACTGCCTAAAGAATTCTGAAGAGACTGAAACAGGTGGAAATCTGAAGGTGCAAGGTCAGGACTATACGGCGGATGCATTAACACCTCCCAGCCAAACTCTCTTAATTTTTGCTGAGTGGCTAAAGATGTGTGAGGTCTAGCGTTATCATGATGAAAAACCACACCCCTTCTGTTGATTAATTCCGGCCGCTTTCTCTCAACTTCTTGCTTTAATCTCATCAGTTGTTCGGAGTAGAGTTCAGAATCGATGGTCCTGCCTGGTGGTCACAGCTCATAATGAATAATGCCCTTCCAATCCCACCACACACAGAGCATCACGTTGTTGCGAGTTAACCCGGGTTTCGCCACAGTCTGTGCAGCCTGACCGGCCTTTGACCACGACCTTTTTCGCACGTTCTTGTCGTACGTGATCCACTTTTCATCACCAGTTATCAGCTTCTTCAAAAATGGTTCGGTTTCATTACGTCGTAATAAAGAATCACAAATGAGTACACGGTTCATTAGGTTTCTTTCAGTGAGCTCGTGAGGTACCCAAATGTCGAGCTTTTTTGTGTACCCAGTTTTTTTCAAATGCGCCAAAACTGTTTTGTGGTCAATTCCCAGTTCTTCAGCTACGTCGTAACTACTGACATGCCGATCTTGCTCCACTTTTTCAAAAATGGCATCCATTTTATCTGTAATAGGGCGACCAGAGCGACGTGCATCTTTGACATCAAAATTTCCGGATTGAAAACGCGAAATTTGTGCTACTCTCACAGACACTGCACTAGGTCCATAAACATCGCAAATTTTTTTCGCGGCTTGCGTTGCATTTTTACCTTTTTTGTAGTAAAATTTTAAAATGTATCGAATTTCTTCATTAGACTCATCTTGGCGATACGAAAAACAAATGAAAATCACACATTTTCCTAATTTGAATTTGGAATTATGTTCTTTAAAATTTTAACTCTCAATGATACCAAAACCAGCCAGATACAAATAGTATAGCCAAAGAGATTTTATTACAAGTTTATACATACTATAATGCGAAAAGACTTTTTCCCCAACCTAATATGAATAAATTGTGTGAACAGCACTGTGAAACTTCTGATAACATTATTTTGATATTTGAAAATAATTATTATTGCATTAACTATTTAACACTAACAAATATTAGTTTATAGTTTAAAAAATGCATCACAGTTTGGCAATTTAATTAGCTTTTCAGATTAGATTGTAGCATCAAATTTTGTCATTTCATATTAAGTCAATTAATATGTGAGAAAGGCGAAGCGAAGGGTATAATGATAATTACGTTGCACAGATTTAAGTTTTCATCATTAAGATTCCTCATCTCTATAAATATAACATAATGTGATAGCAGTCTACTCACCCCAGGATCCTTATAATATTTTCTTGCATGTCTATTCTGATACCTTCTCTCTTTTAGTATCCTCTGTATTCTGAACTCCTTAGTAGCAGGAGTGTCATCATCACTGCTAGTCTCGGAGTCTGATGAAAGCAGAACATCACGTAGCCATTGTCTCTCTTCGCCCACAGATGACAAATTATAAAGACGAAGACGATCACTTTGACGTTCTAAAACCATTATGATGTAAACAATATGTTACTATTGTAAATTGCTATTATTCAATTATATTAACTGTAAAAGCCATTAACCCTTCAAAAGATTTATGCACACACCATTTCACGGGTTACTAGAAAAGTATTAGATAATAAAAATACCTTGTTTAGTTGTCACTACTCCATGTATAAGTCGGTCTCCTTTGGACATTTCATTCAATATAGATTTAGCATCAGAGTCAATTTCACTCTCAGCCTCATCTTCAGAATTCAAGATCCTTTCAACTTGATTAACGAAAGGTCGTATGTCCAGAGCGGCCTCTAATCTTTGTATGTGTACAGGCCTAGCCACCTCGTGACGCTTCAGAGAAGACTTACCAACCCCAGTCTTTTCAGTCATCTTGTTAGTCTGAAAAATATTAAAGGCACCATGAATGGCAATGGGCATTACAGTCAAATAGAGCAAGCTGAGCAAGTAAAACAAAATAGTTTCTATAGACTGGTTTGATTGCAAAAGCTAACGTAACATGATTATTGACAGACTTACTCTCATCATTAGTACTATAAATAAATCTGTAGACTCGGGAGTTCTTAGCCGAATAACCTGACATGGGATGAAAGAATCCTACCTTTAGTACCTGCACCAATAATATTTATTCCTGTTCCGAATAATTATCACAAAATTCCATTACATTCACAAAATGGCGTAATAAAATATTGTACAAATCACTGTCAATGTCGCCGCCCGAGCGGCGCACTAAGCTGCTCATTTCGTATTTGTAGTCGAAAAAATACAAACCCGCCATAATTATGTGAGGAAATGGACATAGAGAATACAATATCAATAACATTATTGGTGTTTTAATGATACCTATCAAATCAGCCAATCAAAAGTGAGAACTCATAGACTAAAAAGCTTTTTAACAAATTACAAAGCACCTTGGTTTCCATATGTCCATGTGAAGCACATTGCAAAAGATAACAAATAGGCATGGGTCGTACTTGCAAAACCCCGTATCAGTAGGCCTATTCCCTAACTTTTTTTGACAGTTGAAAGTGATGATCACCGAACTATTTACTAATACATTGCTGTTATCACAGGACAAGTGTCACAATAGCATTATAGAAAAGTAGTAATGGATAAGTAAATAGTTTGGTGATCATCACTTTCAATTGTCAAAAAAAGTTAGGGAATAGGCCTACAGGTGCGCCAGCTAACAGAAAACTCAAAAGAATTAACTTTGTTGCAAATATTTTGAACCCTATTTTTCAGCCCTGTAGGCCTATTCCCTAACTTTTTTTGACAGTTGAAAGTGATGATCACTGGACTATTTACTTATCCATTACTACTTTACTATAATGTTATTGTGACACTTGTCCTGTGATAACAGCAATGTATTAGTATATAGTTCGGTGATCATCACTTTCAACTGTCAAAAAAAGTTAGGGAATAGGCCTACAGGGCTGAAAACTAGGGTTCAAAATACTTGCAACAAAGTTAATTCTTTTGAGTTGGATGGATCATAGAGTCGCTTCATTATTTTGCATTATTTAATTCAGAGTACCGATTAATACGTTAGGTATAATCAATAAATTTTGTGTTACATGAAAAATATTCACTTTTAACCCAATATCAATAATTGAAATATATTGCAGCGATTAACGTCCGAGTAGTAATCCGAGGACACTGTCCGGGCGTACTCGAACTGTGAAATGAAAACCCGGCTTTAGTGGTTTTACCCACGCTAATCAAATTTGAGTCTTGCCTAACATTTAAATGTTGTCAAAAATGACGTTTTTCCAAAGTTGAAGAAATAAAATTCTGACAGGAAGACCTTTGATTAGCGTTTCTGTATTCGGGGCGTCTCATAATGCCATGGTCCAAAGAGTCAAAGAGAATACAATACTACGTCAAAGAGTTTGTAAAAGCATAGATAGAAGGATGGCCCGGGAATATTTAAATTAAGAAAGCTTTAACTCGGTTTGTGGTTGTTATAAGTATAAATTGTCTGATTCAATTACAATTATATATTTTGCTTTTCAAATTAATCCTTTATAGATTTTGTTTTGAGTAAAGTAAGTCATATTTCCATCTTTAAACAATTACTAAAGAATGGAGTTGTCTATTGTACGTACTTCCGCCACAATTTGGCAGAGCAGGTTAATCCAAAATGGTGGACGTTTGTTGTGCTTTAAAGTGATTTGTGAAATAGTTACGATAAAGTAAGTGAAATTAATTATGGACGTGTAATTAAGTATTTAGAAAAATATAATTCGGTATTCACTTATTAAAGTAGCTATTGTTGGAATGGTGACATAAAAATAAATTAGTGTTGATCTGCTTACAAAGGATTATAGCTTGTAGCTTACAAATTCATCCTAAAATTACTTTGTTTTGTATTTATTTCATCTATTTCATTCAAAAGGAAGGGTATGTGTGTATTAAAGTTTGTATATTTTTATATAGATACGATAGGAAAAATAGCGCGGAAGCTCTGTTTTAGCGTCGTTCATAGTTTCTCGCCGAATCTTTAAATATGATTTCTTGTATATGCAATATTTATCAATAGAGGTCTTGGTGTTTTCTTTTGCTAAAAGTAGAGAAATATTCACATTAATTGTTTACTGTTTACCCAATTGGAATGTTCCACATATAACCTCTAAGTTTTCCGCCGGTTAGAGCTCAGTTTCTCTAGTTGTGTATCTAAAAAGGTTAACCCAAACTATTAATTTTCAGTCAATTGTCATGATCTAATTAAACAAAATCGTCCGAATATATCATCTTATTGAAATAATGGACGAAAAGGAGTCTATTCCTGAAACTCTAGTTGAAAGCGTCAAAGAGACTCCCGACGATGATCCGGGTGATGAGAATCCTTTGGTATTAGAGCCTGGAAGTGATAATAAAGCAGAAAATAATGAATCGGCGGTGGCTGGCCCTAGTCATCATAGTGACCATAAAGATGAAGTAGATGATAATGTACCTGTAAATATGGATAGTGAACTTGAAAATAATATTGATCATGATCTTAATGCGTCTGAAACTAACAATGACAATGATGAATCTGAAAAAGTAAACAAAAGTGATAATTGTACAGAACCAATGGAAGTAGATACTCAAGAAAAGAATGATGGTGATGGTATGTATACATTTTAAAATATGGTTGAACCTGGATGGGTCACTGTCTTAATTATCAACTTACCCTTTGTTTTAGATCTTGTTAACTTTAATGTGACTATAATGTGGCCCTAACCAATTCTAAAACAAATTTGTATCATGCATGCTTGGCATGATAGCAAATATAAATTTGAATGAGTGTAGTAATTGTATATAAATCACCTATAGGCAAGTATTAGACGGTCAATAAATATCGCCACCAATATTGTGATAAATATTGAATCATATAGCATCATAGAAAAAATCCAGATTTTTATGTCAATATCTTCCATAAAGTAGCAAATTCTATTTATTGACTGTCTAATCCCTATCATAGATCCCCGTAAGGGTAGGCAGAGATCAATTATTCACAACCATGTTTTGCAAATCAAATTGTTAAATTGTCCCACCTTATAAATGTGATTTGAGTAGTTTCTGTTGTGATATGTTGAGTGCCCTGTGTATTTGTTATGTATGTGTGTGTTAGTGTTGGCTAAAATAAAAATTATTTATTAATTCAATCCATCTAATAGGGTGCCTATTGCTATTTATGAGTATTCCCGCCAAACTTCTAATTGGCGAAACGTGGGTGCTAGTGCACCTCTATCTACCCCTTCGGGGATATAGGCGTGGTTTATGTATCTGTATGTATGTATGTATTTGATCTTTGAAGAACAATATACAAATAATGTTTTTAGAAATAATATTTTTTTAATAACACATCAAGAGATAATTTTTACACAAAAATCTAATCTCTTTTCTTTGTAATATTTGCAATTTTATTATTACTTCTTCAGAAGATAAACCATCAGAAACGGAGGAAACAAATATAGAAGACAATATTGACAATACAGAGAAAATTAAAGATGAAGTTAATAATGACAATACCCAGGTAGCTAGCCAAGACAGCAGTGATGATTTAGAAAATGCCAGCAAAGTTAAAGAAATAAAAAATGATACTTATGATGATGAAGAAAAAGATGCAAGTGATAGAACGCATGAGGAAGTTGGTCAGCCAGAATTTGAGACAGCACCTAATGTTTCTATGGAGGACACACAAGAAGACCAAGATCACTCACAGGTATGTATTAATTATTATGTTTACCTTCTATGAATTATTAGGTTATTGTTTTGTGAGGCTATGATTATTGGTGAGTTGTACTATACATTTATAATTACATAGGTATATCATTTTGACTTTTCAGGCCCTAGATCCTTTTGATGTGCTTCTTAAAGATACTAGTGATACCAATAATGCTACAAGCATTGAAACCTCATCAACAACCCAAGCAGAAACTATAAATGCTATTGATGATGACGATGATGATAATGATAATGTGGCAATTAATGTTGATGGTGAACCAGAAGAAGAAGAAACAAACAATGGTAATAAAGTATATTATGAATATACTTTGTGTCATTAAACTTTGTGTAATATAGTTGATACAGTAAAACTACTGTACCCAATTACATGTATTTGTTTTCAAAATCGGGACAGAAATCTAGTTAATAAGGATCAAAATATGTATAAATCCAAGCATTATTTTGGTATTAGGGTATTTATTGTATGAAAAAATATGCTAATTTATCATTTGGTTTAATTAGATATTATTCCTATAGAATGCTAATTGCTCATTAATTATCATGATATTTTAGAAGACCAATCAGGTGAAGCTGTAGAAGAACCAGGCGCAGATGAGGAAATGTGCTTGCTTCCTGATACTGAAAGAGAAATATCAGAAGCTGACAAGGCAGAAGCAGAAAAGGTGCTAGCAGAAAAACGACGGCAAGCTGAAGGTTTGCGATTATATATTTTTAAAAATAATTATGGTCTATTACAACTAAAAACATCATTAGAATAAAATGTACACTATAAATTAGATCACACTTTATCGTTATTAGCTTCTTTGTTATGTTATAAAATTTGTAATTCTTTATCTTTCTTTATTTTCTTCTATTCTGCACTTCATAATGCTTTAATAATCTAATTGCCTTGTCAATTCATGGCCAGAAATACTGATTTTGATATCTATATATTTTAATCATAATTTTCTGTCTTTAAAAGCAGAGGCAACAACTATCCCAAAAGAAGAAAATGAGCAAATGGAGACAGAAAACTCAACTAGAGGAGATGACATCCACAATGAAAGCATTGACACTGTTGAGGCTTCGACGACTATGGACAATGTTTCACAAGAAAATGGTGGAGATGGAGGTATATTTTATTTCAAAAGTTTCACTTGGTCTAATATTATCATCACACGAGAATCAAATACTGGGGCACCAGTCTTTGGATGGAAAACTTATAAAGAGAATAGGCCGTAACATAACCCACCACTTTGCGAATTGGTGGGTGATCTAATATTAGCTCAATTTATTAATGTTAATAATTGCCACAAACATTTTCTTTATTATTTTGGTACTTTTGTTTGATGGATTAAAGATCCACTGTAATTAAATGATGTCACAACAAAAAAAATATTTCCAGATAAAGAAAATGAGAATGAATCCGAAGAAAGTGCAACACCTAATTCAATTCAAGAAGTATCTCCCGTGAAAAAAGTGTGTGTACAATGTAATAAGTTATTGCCGTGCACATTTAAGTATATAAAAGAAGGCGAAAACAATTATATTTGTACTGAAAACTGTATCAATAACTTTTTAAATGAACATTCTGGTCAGTACATACCTGTGAATAGGAAATATGTAATTGTCGAAATAGCACCACAGACATACACATGCTCTGAATGTGAAGAACAGAAAATATGTTATTTCTATTATAACTTTGATGGAGATGATACGCATTACTGTTCATTAAAATGTTTACATGGCATGATGGTGGATGAGAGAGATAAATTCACTTTTCGACGGCGGAGGTTAACGGTTGAAGAAAAACATCCTGAAGAATCAGAGTGTTCAGTATGTAAAGAAACTAAATTGTGTACTCTCTTTATGACAAGGTATGGGGAACCCAGTGCCATATGTAGTACACCGTGTGTAAAAACCCTAAATAATTTGGAAAATGGCAGATACGTAATATGGCGAAAAAAAACTCGCATAATTTCACTTCCATATAACGCCAGCACCCCGTCCCTCAAATTGAAAGTAATAAGTAATGCGACAGACAAATATTTAGATGGCGCATATAACAAAATTCAGCCAGCAATGGTCCAAGCAGCGCGGGAAGAGCGTCAACGGACTTTTCTTCGAGGGTGTACACAATGTGCTTCGGCACTCAATGCCGATGACAAACTGCTCTCATGGGAAACCATGGACTTTTGCGATGAAATCTGCTTAGGCAGGTACCAAAATAAAAATGGGTCACACTGCGCTAACTGCCAGAAGCCAGTCCAACACACTAGCTTAGGCAAGTACTGCGTGAGATTTGGCTACGATATCCGCCAATTTTGCAACTCCAGCTGTTTGGAAGAGTTCAAAAAAGGTTTGAAAATATGCTGTTACTGTCAAAGAGACATTTCTGTCGGCCACCAAGGGTTTCTGGCTCCGGTCGGTGACAAAGGACAATTTAAAGACTTCTGTTCTCAAGCTTGCATGGAGAAATTTGATCAAATGAGTAAAAACCCAATACCGCAACCGGTGTGGGCGAAATGTGCAGTTTGTTCTCTAGAAAAAGCAACGACAATAGAAATAGAAGTTAGTGAGGATTCATCTCAACGACTGTGTTCGGACCCATGTTTTGCTGCCTTTAAATTTGTTAATAATATGTTTCCAGGTGAGATGTGCAAATATTTTTGTTTATGTTTATAACATATTTATAAAAATAACAGTGTGATAAGTAATAACACAAGTGGTTATGCTACTTACTTTAGGCTAGATGATAGGATTGAGTGTAAGAAAATAAAATCAATAATAATTTCCATCACCATAATCATTAGTCTAGTCTTAACTTCTGGGGTGTTTCTCTAACGGTGGATCAATACCGCGCCTAGTGGATTATAGCCCATTCTCCCAATAGACAATAACCCAATACACGCGCTCAGAATTGGTTCCCTAATATCTCCAGATAAAACTGGGGCGAATGGCTTAAATTTTATTCCAGAGCAATTTTTGGTTACTCCTCCAGTAATACGCAAAAAATATGTAATGCTAGACACCGCGGTATCAGCTTCGTCAAAATTTTTAGGCATTCCTAGAAGAATATCATAGCAATCTATTTGTGTAGATTTTTCTTTTAACTTGAGAAAAAAATTTAATGATATTGTCCAATATTTTTCAGACCAATGCAGATGGTGCAAAAAGTATTTTGAGCGTAAATTTTCTAACTGCTTCACAATATACGAAGACAACAATCCACAATGTTTTTGTTCAAAGTCTTGTATGAATGTATACATAAGTAACTCCCGGCATATATTGCCTTGTAACTGGTGCAAAGTAAAAAAATACAACTTTGATATGATAAAACGTATGCAGAGTAAAGGAAGGACTCTCATGATGTGCTCATTAAATTGTCTAAACCTTTATCAAGTGTCTGTGAATGCTGTCTCTTCTAGAAGGTAAATATTACTACAATGAGAATGGTTTTATCTTTCAATGGTATGGTACAAAATCAATCAATCAAACAAGATAAAACTCGAAAGATTTAGCTTTCTACTAGCTTTGAACCAAAGGAGGTCACACTTGCTCTTATTACATCATATTTTTATGAAAACATAGATACAGTGATTCTTAAAATATTACCAACCTAAACCCGTATTTGCAAATATTGTTATAAAACTTAGAAAAACTGTCAGCTAAATTGAATAATAACTTTTACCATATTATAAGCATATAATTATGTTTGTCAATGGCATGTGTATATAATTTACTTTTTCAGAACTAAATGCGATATGTGCAAGCGTACATCTTTGGCGCAATATCATTTGACGATGTCAGATGCAACAGTAAGAAATTTCTGCACATATCAGTGTGTTATGTCTTTCCAGGTAATTTTAGCAATGTTCAATTAGTTTATTTAGGACTTTATATTATTTCAATTTATTTAAAATCTATCACAATCAAGACCAAAAGCCATCTGTTGTATAGGAATAAGAAAAATGCCACTTGAATATAAAATTTATAACTAAGATTTTAAAGTTGTCATTGAGTTAACGTATAATACGATCGCATCCATGCAAAACCAAATAAACTGACTGGTTACAATTTATGTAAAAATTTGTTTGCATATGCCACCAGAAATTAAAATATTTATTATTTATAAGTACAGACCACAAAGTACATATTATTAAATAACGATACAATACTAAATCTAGACAAACATTTTTGACATGCACCAAAATAACTGCGTATAACACTTACTTACACTAACAATAAAAACGAAGTGCAAATACTTTTAATAATATTTTTATCTTTGGGCATTGCTTCTTAGATTATATAAAAATTTTAAACAAATACATAGTTTAATTTATTCTTAAAATCGTGTTTATACGTAAGACCAGTCTCATGCGATATAATTTTCAGGGTCAATATTCGAAGCACGCAGCTCCAATAATTCCCGGAGAAGCAATAGTCCAGCAGAAGGCAGTACCTACAGGGGCCCCTAGACGGACTTACACTAATAGTACTACTAAAAACAATGGTAAGTATTTCATGCCAGTATCCGAACCAAGATAGGTACGACATATTGAACCGTTTCGTTTCTACCTGGCGTTATTAAAATAAATGACATATTGCACCGTCTTTTCTATATGACGTCATTAAGAAAGCGACTGGTAGGTGTATTCTACATTCTACACAACATAAGATTTTGATGATACAAAAATTAACTTTCATTCTATAAATACTAGACCGAACTTATTTATCAATAGTTCATTTAAATGTATTCTTAAAAGAACAAATAAGAGGAAGATACAACAACACAGGACAGTACAAAAGGTGGCCTCAATTTTAGCAATCTCTTCCAGGCTTTTGTTATAATAAAATCAACTGCCAGTAAAATGGTATTTTTAAAATCTCAAGTTGATCTTGATCTGTATTAGTCAATCACTGTACGCTTCCTTTCTCAGCCATGACGAAACCACAAACCCGCACATCGATGCCTGTGATATCGAACGTGCAGTCTCTCGCCGCGCCTCCGCCCCTAGCGCCGTCTGTGACGCGCGCCAAGTCGAAACGCCACTCGCAGCAACCGCCCCCGGAGCCGGAACCGGTACCGGAACCGCCGGCGGCGCCCAAAACGCCCCCGCCGCCGCCCAAACCGCCCACGCCGCCCCCGCCCCCGCCCCCCAAAATATATAATCATGTGATCGTGAAAACGCTACCGCCCAAAGAGGTGGCCAACAAATCGACCATGTCCAAACCCCAAATGGTGTCCAAAGGGGTCTCGTGCCGTCCACACCCGTGTACCAAGGAGTGCCAAACGGACCCCAGCCTGGAGAGGCGAGTGCTGATACCGGTGCCAGTGCCAATTTACGTTCCGGTGCCGTGTGCCATGTGGTCTCTCCCGTTCCCGGTTCCTATACCGATACCGCTGCCCATTCCGACGCCGGTATTCATCCCGACTACCAGGAACTCGGCGAAGGGGATCATGAAGGAGATCAATAAGATTCACGATAAAATGCCGACGGACCCGTTCGAGGCGGAGCTCCTCATGATGGCAGAGATGGTGGCCGGCGACAAGAAGAAGGATCAGAGTGACTCGGACACGGACGAGGATAACGGTGAGTGTTGATGGAACATCTCATACATACATACATACATAAATCACACGTGGTTATCCACCAAAGGGTAGGCAGAGGTGAATTAACAACCACGTTTTGCTAATTCTGTTAGGTTTCTTTGCTACTCGTCCCCTATTACATGTAGTACGGGGTGTGCAGCAAAGAAAAGAATACAATTATCACCACTTTCATCTTTCTAATGGGTGTCTTACAAGACGACTAAGGACGTAAGACTAACATTTTGTCGTATGGAAGAACTGTCAAAAACAAACAGTTAAATGATCATCACCTGTTTTACGTTTTGGTGAACTCGGGCCTTAGAGTTATAATAGAACGAGGAATGGGCAGCACCGTTCCTGGTGCACCGTCTAACAAATCGCCCCCTGTGGCATTGGACCTTCAAAAAGCTACCCAAACGTTGGCGTCAATACACCACTTGAGGAAAATAGGTGTGACTTATGTATGTATGTAATATGAAAAGTCTGAAACTGCCATGATGTTGCCATTAAAAAAAAATTGTTTTATTGATAAATTTTCGTCTTGAACAGCCGAAGAAACATTCAGTCCGGTAACTGGCATTGATGGCAATAATGCCTTTGGCGAGGACATGCTACAAATGGCGCTTAAAATGGCAACTGAATACGAAGACCAACCTGTAGACTTGGAATCTGCGATGACAGCGAATACAATCACACCCAGCTCACATCCCGGGATGCCTGGTAAGTAATATGGGTGCTAATAAAAAGACAAAGTAATAATGAAATTAATAAAAAAGAACATGCTGCTACATTTCATATGGAGAAGACATTTGTTCTCTATAGGTTACAAGTTGACTCAGCAAAAGTTGTTTTGCCTTTATCACTTATCACCTAGAGGCCTTATTAATAAACACAGTTTAAGTATAGACTAGTTACTCAGTGTTTTGTTTCTTTTCCTCCCATTCAACATCACGTTTGTGAGACGAAGACAAAACACTGAGTAACTAATGTATTCATAAAACCGTGTTTATTAATAAGGCCTTAGGAGTATAAAACATAGCCTACGACTTATTCTCAGGCCCTAACACATATACAGAAAATTTATTTCTTCATTGCGCGGTACCCATTGGCTTACAACGTGAAGTGTAAAGGTTAGAAGAATTTCGGCAAGTTAATTAATGTCTTGATTAGCCGAGCGGTCAGGCACCTGCCCGGATAGCAGCGGACGCGGGTTTAATTCCCGCATCAAGACCATAATTTTTCGAAATTCTTTTTCTAGCCACCAAAATCTTTGTCCTGTGACACCAGGGGACCTACCGCCTAACTCTTTTGCTGATGATAGCTTTAAAGCAATGCACTGCTAACGGCTATAGCAGACATCCTGAATTTTTCGGCGGTACGGATTTTGTGCCAAATTCATACAAAATCATTCGGTGATCATTCGTTCAAAGCTATCGCTAATAGTTTGGGTACTTTTGGTGCGAAAAGACAGCATGACGTCATAAACTATAGCTTTTGCTTTAGCAATTGAGTTAGGCGGTAGGCCCCCAGATTTCTGAATATAAAGTCCATTGAACATCAGCTGTAACATAATGTATCATTTATTTTATCCTCCACAGGGCTAGAAGGCGAGAGCATGCACCACCACCACATGATGGTGCTGGA